>PVKU01001871.1:0-230476 GCA_004027475.1 Anoura caudifer | reverse complement strand
TTTGTTTCTTCATTCTTTTCTGTTTGGTTGTTTCTTTCTTCCTTCTGGTCTACTCCATTGATTTGAGCCCCAGTTTTCATTTGTTCATCTAATTTGTGACCAAAATCAACCAATTCTGTGAGCTTCCTAATCACCAGTGCTTTGAACTGTGCATCTGAAAGGCTGGCTATCTCTTGGTCACTTAGATGAATTAGCTCTGCAACTTTGATCTGTTCTCCTGTTTGAGCCATTTTTGGTTTGGGGTTTTTTGCTTGTTTGTTTCTTTTTTTGGTCTGTTTGCAGCTGTTATGTAGTGAGGGGCAGAGCCTTAGGCATTCACCAGGGCAGGGCAGCCCAGTGGCTGGGTTGTGATTCTGGGTGTGAGGGCAGGGTCTGGGAGGGAACAATGGCGCTTGCTCCGCTCTCTCTCGGATTCCAGTCCCTTCCGCCACTTTCCCCAAAGCAAATTGGGCCCTTCTGATGCTGATTTCTATGTGGGTGGGCTCATGCACATTCTAAGACCCCATGGGTCTCTCCAACAAAGTCTCCCATGAGGCTGGGATTCTCTCCTGGCACCCCAACCCCCACAAGTGTTCCCAATCGGTGCTTTTTAGGCTTTATTTTCTGGTGCTGGGGCCCTACGCTGCACAGTCTGTCTTGCTGCCCATTTTCACGTGGTTTATCTACGTGCAAATGTGTGACCTTGGTCAGCCGCCTTGTGCACCTCGCTTGGTCTGCTCGTTGCCTCCCCGCACTCGGTAACTGCCACCTGTGCGCCCAGGACCACTAGCCACTGCTTTCTCCTGCCTCTACCCCTCTCCACCGGCTGCTGACTCCACCACTCTTACCAGTCTGGGTGAATCGTTGTCAGACTTCCGTACAATTCAATTTTCTATCTGTTCTGATTGGCTTTTTGGTTCATATTTTTGTTGTCCTTAATCTTGGTTGTGAGAGGAGGTACAGTGTGTCCACCTACACCTCCATCTTGGCCAGAAGTCTCAAAAATCTTTTTAAAAAATCACCCAGAGGGTCCTTGGCCTGGAAGATGAGTCTCTGCAGAGCAGGACTTGGTCTCCTCACACCCACCGCCGTGTCTCAGTTCCTAAAGAAGGAATCGACCTGAGGCTGCCGTAAGAAGGAATGACGCATTTTTCTAATTTGAAATTAATGTGTAGAGAAATTATGTGACTTCACCCAAGGCACAGTGGAAGCAAGCACGTCTCCCTGCACGGGGCCCATCAGCTTCTCTCCCGTGTTGAAGAGGCTTTGCCTCTCTGAGCCTTTGCCTCCCAGGCTCCCCCTTCCACTGTTCTCCCTACAGAATGACATTCATCCCTTACGGTGCAGTTAAGCCCCCACCTCTTCTTAGGAGCCTTGCTGTGTCCTGCCTCCTCCTGAATAGTAAGTCCCACAGCCCTTAAAGCAACAAGCCATTTACTCTGTGTGAGTCTCTTTCCCCCACAGGGGCAGTAAGTTCCTTGAAGGCAGGGCCACGCCGTGTCTATCACTGAATACATTGTAGACAAAGAATAGATGTGTGATGTGTGTGTTTCACTGAACTGATGACCCATACGTAGACCGTAAGCAACTATTTCTTCATAAAATAGGGATGTTGACAAGGGAAATGCCCCTCCCTATGGCAATAAGTTTATTTTGCAAGTAAGGGCATCTAGAATTTAAAATTAATTTACAATTTTATTTGGAGACCCAGAATTTAAATTTATCCTCTGCCTACTCTTCTTTTTTCTTTTCTTTTTTCTTTCTTTTTTTTTCTCATTTATTCACTTGCGGTTCATTGAGTACTTCTACAAACCAGTCACAGTACTTGAAGGGACACTCATCTCCTAGGCTGTGGTAAGCACGAAGGATAGAGGCCCTGTCCCCATGTCACCTATAGGCTGGAAGGGAAGGCCCACAGTCACAAGGGGTGGGACATCTCTGTGACAGGGAATACCCGAGGGGTCTCTGTGAGCACAGACTGGAGAGGTCCTAAGTGACTCTGAGAGGCGAGGGAGGAGCCCAGGGAGGAGGACAGAGAAGTGGAGACCCACAGAAGGAACTGTCGTCTAAGTCATGCTCCTCTCTTCCTGGCCTGTGGACTACACCTTTAACTCAGAGTTCACACATGTCCTGGGGCCTGTGATTTGCATTTTTGAGCCTGTTTATTAGTATCTCATTACATTGTTCCTCAAACTTTCTTAGGCCAAAGTCACTGGCAATTAAAGTAATTCCCACTTGAGTCCATGAAGGAAAAGGCAGAACATTGAGTTATGTCATCAATAGAACACCACAGATACAAAAATAGTGTTTACTATGCACAACACAATGCAAGGGTACATACTTAAGTGTAAGTCAAATCACACGCACCCAAAAGAGATTTATTCGCTTTCCCGTTGCCTATTCTATAAGAGACTTAAGGCCACCTGTCTCTACACTAAATGGCCTTTGGATTCAGAACAATTGTATTTTCACCTGTCAGTTGTAGAATATCTTTTCTGTACTGCATCTAAATTGCTTTCCCAAAGTATGCACATCTGTGTGGGTACTCTTACTGTTGGATGGGATCATTTTTGCAATATCTTAGCTAAGAAGGTCCTGATCAATGCCAGCAATCTCGGGTAATTGTCATTCCTTAGTCGGTTCCAAGTATCTGTAGTTGCTTTAGAGAAAGAGATCAGAATACACATCTGTTTCTAGCTTTGGTCTTAAAGAATCTAGCCCCAAACATTTGGAATTCAGTGGTGAGTCCTCACATATTCGGGAACACCTGAACTCCAAGTGTAACACTTCGCTATGCCTCCTCCCTGTGTTTTAATTAGCAGGCGTATTTGTAATGTCCTAGATTCCGTTCCCTGAAGATAAAATTTTAATATTTTAAGATTAACTTCAGGTGGTTATGAACTTTACAGAATCTACTGCATTATGTCAATCACAAGTAAAAGTAGAGGCTTTGTATAGATTTTCTAGCTATTGTCAAAGACCTTACTGAGAGGTTGCACATTTGAAGTAATAGTTGTCAAAGAATCAGAATTTTTTCAGCAAGCCTGGATGTTCAGAAGCTCAATTTTCTTTTCACATTGGCACAATTGGGCTATTAGATATATAAGCTATTTCTGAAAGTTTACTGAATTAGTGCTAATTTCCAGGTTAGTCTTAGGCCCAGGAGTCAGTCCATGTGGCTGCCACAGACTTGTTTGCTCTATGAGGAAATTGAGAAAAAGTGGAAGAAATCTCTTCAAGCCACAAAAAAACACCCAAAACTTTTCACTCCATGTTGAAAGAAGACAGGATGATTGGGAGCGGAGCTCAGTTTCCAAGTACCCAGCCTGCGTCAATGTGCCTTACGTAACTGCTAGAAACGCTGAATTCAATTCCCTTCTTTTGAAAATGCATCTGAGACCTTCCTGTCTGGAGTTACCAAGACTGTGTATTGAATAACCTAATTTAGAACCAGCACTTGTTACGATTCATGCTCTAGACCAGACATCCTTGGGGATGTCTGCACCTGCACAGCCCAAATAATGCCTGAGACGTGATAGAGACCAAAGTCAGCAACCACGGGAGACAGAGCTGGTCTGAAAAGCCAAGAGCAGAGAGCAGCAGAGCAAGGAGCGCATATACCCAAGGTCAGAAGTGAATCAGAAGGGGACTTTCCATGGGATGGGCAGAGAAAGCAGAATCCACTCTGGGCCACTGGAACTAGCCACAGATTTCGAAGGAGCAAAGCAAGGTTGGGGACCCAGCCTTAATGGCAGTTGGCAGGAGGGGGAACAAGAATGGGCTCATGCTTTGTGGTCAAGCCTTGTCCTTGAAGACCCCCCAGAACCGCTCAGAGAGGGGACGTAACCTGACTCAGGTCAGGCAGCAGATCCCAAGTCCTCTTCATGTTAGACATCAGTATCTGTCATTGGAAATGTTGAAATGCAGCCTAGGTGTCTGTCAAGAGTACTCTGGAAGCTTTGGACCATCGGAGCCTCCAAACTCAATGATTCAGTCATAAAAACCACTTCTTGAAATTATTTACCTCTTCAGTGTTGAGAAATAAGTAGTGCCACAATTTAAGCAGCCGCTGTGCAAAATAATACTTTGACTTCACAGGCATCTCCACAGAACAAATGCCTTCCTGTCTTCTCCCTTTCACTATTGAATTCAAGGCATTTGGCGTCAAACTGTGTCATCTTCTTCCAAGGACGTGCAGCATCCTTCCTACTCTTACTTGCCTGAAATGTAATGCCTGAGGGAATGAGATGCCATTGGAACATTGGCCGTAAATATGATTGAAAAGTTTGTGATTGTTTTCTTAAAATCTGCTGCAAAAACCTGCCCTGAAGAGCAGAGGAAAATATTTCCGACGTTTCCACTATTTATGCCACTCTGAGCAGTGTTTTCCCAGGGAAGGACCCCATCTGTCTTTTGGGGGCCACACCCTGAACTCAGTGTCGCTGTGCAGGCCAGACACTTCAGACATGAAGTCAGAGGGGGTGAGGCAAACTCTTTCAATTTTCCGTCCAAATCCCAAACCCCTGAGAAACTCCACAAAACCAAGCATTGTATTTTTGAACTTTCAAGGAGTCTCTCCTTCCTACCAGTCATTTCATTCTTCTTACTTTTTCCTGCAAAACAAGAGTGTGCTTATGTCCTTGGGGAGTCATGTGGGAAAAAAATATGTCACGTGGTAAGAGAATAGAACTTGTCATTGAAGCCCCCGGGGATGTCTGAGAAAGCCCAGAATGTAGGGCTGGTTTTAGAACGTGTGGTGACTCAATCACTTAGCTGAGTGTGGGGGCTGTTACGTGGCCGAAATCTGCCTTGGGTTCACTGACAAACTGCACACTGCAGGACCCTGTTGTCATCCCCAACACTTATGTAGGAGGTACCTGAAAGAAACCACATTACAAGTAAGTCACCCAAGCCTTCCAGAACCCCCCAAAATGTTACACTGTAGACAGGCACAATCTGAGAGGTGAAAAATAACACCAAAGACTTTCACAGACTCAAAATCTATAGAAAACACGTTCTGGTGGATAGGATGCTAGATGCTGTTCAGGCTTCAGCATAGATCAAGCAAACAGATCAAGCATGCGGCGTGTCTTTGGCTTCTGCATTGAGCTAAAAGGCATTAGTAACCCCTACTTCCCCCAGCATCTTAGGAAGGTTCTGTTTACAGAAAAGGTAGTATTCCCTCGGAGACTTCGGGACTTTGCCTACCCTGCTCTCGACAGTCTGTACGTCGTCTCTCTCACTGTGAGGGAGAGAAGTTGTGAACGGGCACATTCACAGACCGGTGTTTGATCACTGAAGCAGGACGTACACCTTGAATTCTAATGCAGGGACGTACAGTGAATTGAATGACTCGGAGCTTCTCTAGAGTCAAGTTGGACGAGGTCGTTGTCAGGGAAACTGGATTATTAAACTCTCAGGTTGCAAAAGCGGTATTGTGATTGTGCACTTCCCTGAACTTGACCAAGTAAAGTGGCCTTGTCCATGAGGTAAAGATGAGGCTGCCTTAGCTTCTTCAAACAGATTGTTTTCCAAAGCTAACAAATGACCTTCAGCCTATTAAATATTCACATGTTTTTTTCTTTGATATGTATTATTTAATGTGTAGCACCTTAAATATTAACCATCTTCTTCCTAAAGATATGGTATATATTATTTACATCCAGTCCCATGATGTTTTCATACAGACGAAATAGGCATGTTGGAATCTTTCTGAAGTCTTAAGCAAATACAGCATTTGGCCAGGGCCACACACTGGTGTCCCAGGAAGTACCCTCTGGTCTGCGCGTGAGGGAACGAGGACAGCAGGTGGCCGTCTCCCAGGTCACTTCTCGCACATCACAGGGAAGATGCACGGAAATGAAAGGTCCAAGGTAGATGGCTTTGGGCCTCAGGTAGGCTGTGGGCAACGTCTCTCGGAGGAGATCAAATACGTTGCATCAAAGGACCCACAGAGCAGACAAAGGTGACACCAGTTCAAAAACACCCCAAATCAGAGTGTAACAGAAAACCAAAGGGAAGGTACAGGAAACAATGGGTCTGCATAAGGATTGTAAAGATACCTACAATGGGGCCATTCCATTTTCAGTTAAATTCTCATGGTTTTTCTCCAAGCCAAGATCATCTTTGAGACCTCCAAGGCCCTTCCATCGTACCTGTGTAAATAATGCCTGGAAGGAAGGACATTCACAGTGACAGGAGACTGGAACCCTAATTACAGGATCGGAGGGCATCACGTGAGAGTCCCCCCTCCCTCCAGGGATAACCAGGTCAAGGGGAGGTGCTCTTGTTGGGGAGCCTGCAGAATTTGCTGCGTCTTCCTAACTCCCCAAGGGACAGGCCAGAAGAGAGTAGCTGGCAGATAATCGATCATTTATGAAATCATACTTTCCTTAGCCAATAATCAGCAATGCTGGTCAAGTATTTTAGTTCAGCAAACACCTCGTAAGCACCCGGGACATGCACCGTGCTGGTCACCAAGCCTCTGCTCTAGAGCAGATGTTTCCAGGGAGGCGGGAGAGGCAGAGGCTGAAAAGGATGCCTTCTGCCCTGATAAAGCCGTCCCACTGGTACAGCTGGACCCCTGGGAGGCCATGGCGTGGTTTTTGTTTGTTTAATCCCTCCAGATAGAAGTGGCTAATTATCTACCTTCTTAATTCTCCTGATGGCAGAGCTCAGAGACCACCACCAAGGAGTGAATATGGGCAAAGCTTTATTGGCTTGGGAGGGAGTATGGTTTTCCCCAGAAAGGGAATTCCCAGACAAATTGATATTCGTGCTCCCCTCGTCCTTGGCTTGCCCTTGACCACTGTATCTCCTCTACGTCTGTTTAACCGCCTAGACAGGGAAGCTAGGAATACGCCAGGGGCAGCAGCTACGCACTGGCCATCTGTGTTTCCCCAGAGCATAGCATAAAACGTGAATTATTAGAAGGCAAGTAAGAAGTATTTAATGAATGAACACGAGCAACGAAAGCCTTTTTCTTACTTAACCAATGTGCTGGAACTTTTTCTAAATCATAATGCACTTCCCTCTCTCCTTAAATGGATTTCACTGAAAGTTTTTGCTTGCTAAGTACTGACTCAAAATATATCATATCAGTCCCTGTAGACTACTGAGCTCCAGAATGTTTAGATACCGTATCTGTATTAGCAGATTATTAGATTCATAGATGTCCAGTGTATTTATAACTATGCATAAATTATATATAAGCACCACTAAAGGTGCATTCAGTACCCTGTGAAAGTTATGCAAAATTAGAAACTTTTGACGAATGAGATAAAACAAAGAACCTTTACTATTTTTACTTTGTGGTGTTGCCGGTGTATTGAGAGTAGAGAAATTTCATGCCTGCCATTTTATTGTTTCTCACTTGCGCTTGCCCTGTTGGAAACAAAAAAATCCACACTTCCTTTGCCAGAGTCATTTGAAGTCACCTGTCTTTTTAATGAGTTTGTTTAAATCTCCGTGATCTAAACCATCCACGCATTCCGTGTGCGTGGACTGGGGCGGATTTCAGCACCCCAGGAGCGAGCTGGTGAGGGAAGTGGGGACCATGAGCCCTTCCACTCTGGAGTCTCAATCTTTCCTCGGGTAATCGGAGATAGCCATTGCTGCGTGGGCTGATCAGGAGGCACGTAAATCTGCAGATACTAGCAAATCTTAATTCCTCTTGTATTTTTTATACTCAAAGTCCATTTCTCCATAAGTGGGGAGGAAGGTCAGCTAAGAGAGATGGGAAGACCATGGCCTTTTGCTTATCGTTTTCAAACTAATGACGTATTTTCAAATGTGTTTTCCTCTCTATTTGGGAGCCTGCTTACGTTCTTGTCCTGGAGGCACAAAAAGGAGTCATCCCATGAATAAGAAGGAAGAGGTGCAGGGGCCCGAGCGGACACCAGCTCTTCTGTCTTGTATTTTTTAACTGAGACCACACTGAGCATGGCTTGCAGGGAGGTTGCAGGAAGTCTCGTACCACAGCCATCTCTTCTGACAAGACAAAGTTCAAAGGCACAGCATCTCCTGTGAGCAGTTGTCGGTGGACACTGTCTCCTGGACACTTGCTTTGGTAGCAGCTCAAGAAGCTTGAAGTTCAACGTGTTCCACAATATTAGTAAACACAGGTGAAGAGCTAGCCATCAAACCGGTAGCAGCAGAACCTCTGATGGACCCAAGGGCATCTGGACGTAGGGTTGCTCTTTACTATCAGGCTTCTCCGGTGTAACATGGAAATTTCCTCCAGTCACTGGCTGAGGCTGCATGCAGTGGGGTTTAGGGCCTGTTCCCTGCCGCTGTGGGCCTCTCCCTGCTGCCAGTAACAACTGCGGGTGCCTAGTAACCCGCAGAGACCAGGCCCTTGGGGGCAAATTAATTTTTTTCTCATGTGCTGTTGCTTGGGAGGCCCCGGATGTGAAGGTTGGCTTCCTCGCTGTAGTTTTTGCAAAGAGTTCACTCAGTCCTCCCTGAACTGAGCTCATCTTGGTGTAAGGTTAAGGGGAAATTGAACAAAACCTTTACTTGAGGGAACTAAAGGGAGTGTGTGGGTCTCTCTGGTGGCACCAGGAAATGGATTTCCTTGGACTAAATGCACTTTGTGTATTTCCAACAAGATGACTTTCCAGAGTGACATTTGTTACGTTCGCACTTTTAAAAGGTGAAATGTAAATACATTTCACAATGTATCCAAAAATAAACACAAAAATGGAAGTTCTAATGCTTTCATCCTGAATCAGTCACACTGACTCATCTCGCACACTCCCAGGAATGTGCATACACCTCCACGCCAGCCCAGCACACGGGGTTTAGACAATGTCTCCGTTAAGCCCAGTGGTTAAGAGTCGCAGTTCTGAAGTCTACATTTGGATTTTAATCTCATCTTCACCATTCACTAGATGCAGGGCATGTTTTCTCATTCCTCTGAGCTCCCCATTTCCCAGTTGCAAAAAGGATATAATCTTCAGCACACAAAAAGCATTGAAGATTGAATGTGAACATCTTAAAAATAGACATATGAAAAGATACCAAATGTCACTAGTAGTCAGAGAAATGCAAATCGTAACCACAATGAGATGTCACCTCACACCTGGCAGAATGGCCATCATCAGTAAATCAACAAACAAGCGCTGGCGAGGATGTGGAGAAAGGGGAATCTTCATGCACTGTCAGTGGGAATGCAGACTGGTGCAGCCACTGTGGGAAGCAGTATTAAGTTACCTCAAAAAAATAAAAATAGAGCTAGCACATGATTTAGCAATTCCACTTCTGGTATTTATCTGAAGAAATCCAAGACACCAATTTGGAAAGATATATGCATTCGTATGTTCATTGCAGCATTATTTATAATAGCCAAGATATGAAAGCAGCCCAAGTGTCCATCAATAGACAAATAGATAAAGAAGATGCAGTAAATGTATATAGTGAAATATTAGTTGGCCATAAAAGGGCATGAAATCTTACCGTTTGTGACAACACGGGTAGACGCAGAGGGTATATGATAAATGAAAATGCCAGACCGAGATAATACCCTATGATTTCACTAATATGCAGAATCTAAAAAACAAAATCAACGAAACAGAAAGAAACTCATAGATACAAAGAACAAATTGATGGTCCCCAGATGACAGGAAGTTTAGGAGGGTGGGTGAAAAATATGAAAGGGATTAATAAATACAAATTGCCAGTTATAAAAATAGTCCCCGGGACGTAAAGTACAGCCTGGGGAATGTAGTCAATGTTATTGTAATAACTGTACGGTGTGGAGGGGTGCTGGACCTAGCAGGGTGATCACGTCATAGGTATATAAATGTCTAATCACTACCTTTTACACCAGATAGCTATATAATAGTGTATGTCAATTGTAACTGATAAATTAATTTTTAATAAAAGAATGTGAGTGTCTTAGCTTAACGGAAGCTCATAGTCAGCCCCAACTATTCCGAGTCGATTGCCAACCAGAGCTGATTTTGGCACAACTCTTCAACACTCTGTGTGCTGACAACGGTCTCCTTCTTCCCCAACTTTGCATTATTTTTAACATCTTCAAAAATACTAAAATGGTTGAAAAAGTGATAAAATGAACATTCATATACCTCTTGTGTAGATTCAGTAATAATGCGTGACTACTTTTTCTATTTTCAAGTAAAAGACAAAGCACTTTCTTCCTAAATATCTCGGCATGAACCTTCTAAAAGCGAGGACAGTCTGTGATACAACCACAGTGCCGAGAGTACACACAAGAACATTAGCGGTGACTCAATAACACCATCTACTGTCTATTTATACTCAGATGTCCCCTGTTACCTCAAAACCCTCTCTTACAGCTGGATGCCCCCCTCCAGGTCCAGGAGGCGGTGAAGGAATAGTATTTGGTGTGTTGTGCTGTTCAAGTCCCCTTTTCCTGACAACAGCCTCCGTTCCTTTTCCCTCCTCTTTGGAGGAGTCGAGGCCAGCTGTCTTACACGATAGCCCCACACTGGGTGTGGCTGAGCACCTGTTTAAGGTGTTCATCTGGGCCTCTTCCCCAGTGGTTCCTGTAAACTGGAAGTTGCTAAGTCAGTACCTTGATGAAATTCAGGTTGAATACTGGGGACAAGATTCCTTTTTAAATGAAGTTGTCGGACCACAGCATTTGACAGTCCTTTCTGCTCTTTGTTTTTTGGTAAGCCCTTTGCTTTTAGCAGTCCTTTGTCAGTTTCCTCCCTCTTTTATCTAATTCTACGGTTCTGTCAGATGGGTATGTGAATGGTACCACTGTCCTCCCAGAGTCAAAGACTCAGGGACAAGTATTAGAAACGCCTTAAACTAAGAGCTCATGTCTCTACGCTGTCAGAAACTGGAATGAACTCCAGATAAGTTCTCAAAGGAGGCTCATTTTTTCCCTGTGGGCCCCAACAGTATTTATATAGATCAGGGTCCCCCAGTAGCATAAATGAAAACTACTCAATACTCAGATATCACTAATATTACAGTAGTTCATACTGGGGTATAAAATACTGGAAAAATGGTAAATATAACTTACAAGTATTGGAGAAAGTGAGTCTGACCTTGAATAGCTCATTTGGGAAACAGAAAAGAAATTGTCAATCCCATATATGATCCCAGGTCTTTGTTCCCACAGGGTTTGCATGATTAATGAATCAGGACTCACTGTTATTGCAACAAGACATTCATACTAAAAGTGCTTGTCAACATAAAGCTTAGCCCACTATTGTGTACATGTAGTTTCCAAGGGAAAAAAAATACTTGGATCTGGAACTACAACAAAGTAGTCCCAGACATTATTCAGATATAAAAATAATAGAAAGTATTTCTAAACGGTGTGAGAATTGCAAAACTTTCTTGAAACTGGAAGAGGAACCCCGGTCATTCACCTGTCCTTCAGAATCAAAGGCGTGTGTCTCTCCAGCGGCTGACAGTGCCCGCCTTCCAGCTGCCTGTGTCCTCACCCCAGGCGGAAAGGGCATCGGCCGATGTTTCCGTGCGGGGTGTTGAAAGAGCATTCCCATCTCACTGTTCCCTTGCTGTTTTCTCCTCCAATCGCACATGACCATGCCTGGCTACTTACTGAGCTGCCGGGGAGAACACAGCCTGGTTACAGAATGCACTGTGGTGAATCAGCAGGGAGGGACCCCCACACTCCTCACTTGTCCGCACAACTCCTCTCACCCCCCTG
Source organism: Anoura caudifer (assembly GCA_004027475.1). NCBI lineage: Eukaryota > Metazoa > Chordata > Mammalia > Chiroptera > Phyllostomidae > Anoura > Anoura caudifer. The sequence goes on along the minus strand of PVKU01001871.1, from coordinate 218,826 downwards.
GAGATAAGCAGACACATGGGGTCACCCCACCTATTTTGTGTTAGCGATATTGTCTATGACCTGGTAATAAAGCAGAGCAGTTCAGTCCATTTTCTCAATCAACATTTATTAAGCGCCTACTGTGTGCAGAAATCTGTGTGACCAATGTGTCCTGGTTTGCCCAGGACCTTTCAAGAGTAGCTCTGAAAATCTGGCGTCCTACAATCCCCTACATCCCAGACAAACTGAGAAGATTGGTCCCCTGACCTGCAGTAACCAGTGAGACAAATTAAAGCCTTGTCTTTGCACCAAGGAGCATGCGATTTAAGAGTGAATCAGAAAAGTAAGACAGTTGTAAGTTCGGGCTGATCAGTACTTAGAATCGTGAACAGGGTGCTGTGGAACACAGCCGTGGAATCCAAATCTAACATGGGGATGGAGAACACACCTTAAAAGAAACAATGCTTGAGTTTGAGCTAAAGAGTCAGCAGCACTGCATACACAGTTCAAGTCTGAGAGCATTAAAAGAGAAGACACCTGGGGCACATCATGCAATCTTATTCTTTCTCTGTGTCTCGGAAAATACGTACTTGATTCACAGTCCCACAGCGTAAAGGTGGGAACTGAGTGAAGTAACGATCAGAAAAGGGATGCTGATTCTTGGTATACGTCACAGTGGGACAGAATCCACCTCACCGTATGTCAGTCCTCAGGCTGGTGAGAGTTTGCCGAGTGAGCTGTGAGTATGTGCCGCCTGGTTCTCCCCCTGGGGTTTGTGTTTGAAAATGGGTGGCCTAGAGGGGACAGCAGGGACAGGAGACTAAGGACACTGAAGCTGAACGAATCAACTGGGAGAGATCTTATTTTGGACCTATTTAATTTTGAAAAAAAAATTCAGACTTACCAAAAAAATAATTTTAAAAATATGTACCTTCATCTATGTTCACTAATTATTAAAAATTCTCACATTTGCTTTCTTTCTTTCTCTATACATCTATGTATTGATTTTTGTTATTATTACCAAACCATTCTAGTTATAAGTTATGGAAATCATCACCCTTTCATTCTGAATACTTTAGCATGTATCTCTTGAGAAGATGACATTCTTCTATATTACCGTAGTACCATTTCATATTCAGGAAATTTAACACTAATGCAATAGTATTCATAGAGTTATTATTCATATTTGCAACTATCTCAATAATGCCCTGTATGGAGATTATTTTATGATCTGGTGCCCCATCCAGAATCCGTGCTTTGTCATACCTCTTAGCATCCTTAATCCTGAAGAACTTCTCAGCCTTTCTTTGTCTTTTTTATGACTGGCATTTGGAGGAGTGCTGGCCAGCTGTTTTGCAGAAGGTACCAGTTTGGGTTTGTCCGGTGGGTTCCCACTAGATTCAGATATGAATTTTGGCTGCAGATGTGACATGTCCTTCTTGTTACATCACATCAGGAGGTGCATGATATTAATTTGTCCTGTTAGTTTGATCTCTTGGGCAAGGGAGGGGGGCTGCCAATTTTTTGCACTGTCAAATGACCAGTTTTCCCTGAATCATCGGTGGGGGAACACTTTGGGATTGTGTGAATATCCTGTTCTCCATCACACTTTTGACCCAACACTTGTTGTATCTGCCCTAGTTTGCTAGGACTCTGGAGCAAAGAACCACCAACTGGGTGCCTTCCAACCACAGCAATTCAATGTCTCACAGCCTGAGGGCCGGAAGTCTGAGAGCCCAGTGTCAGCAGGGCCGCTACCCCCGGAGGCCGTGGGAGAGTGGGCTCCAAGCCTCTCCCAGCTTCTGGAGGTTTGCTGACAGTCCTTGGAGAACCTTGGCTTGTAGGTGCATCACCCCATCTCTGCCTTCATCTTCATTCGGTCTTCCCCTTGTGTGTCTCTCTCTGCGTCCAGTGTTCCCTTTCTATAAGAACACATTCATATTGGATCAGGGCCACCCTAATGACCCCATTTTAACTCCATCACCTCAATGACCCCATTTCCAAGTAAGGTCACAGTCACAGGTCCTGGTGGCTATGACTCCGATGTCTTTGGGGAGCACACAATTCAACCCACAACAGCACCTACTGATGACACCTGCTGAGGTCAGTTATGACTATGGTGGTTGCCGAATGATGATCTTTCTGACCATCTTTCTTTCAACGTTGATTAGTTGGTATTTGGGGGGTTGGGTTTTTTGTCACTGATAAACAGAATGTACATCCATCCATGGCTGGATAGAAATGGCATTTATCGTTAAAAAATTATTACTAACAACATGCACACACATCCGTGCCTGGAGAGGTGAGCGGAAAAGGACAGGCTCTTATTGCAAACTTTCTAACCCAGTCAGATCGGCTGAAAGGAGAACTGGGTAGGGGGAGTCAAAGAGTATAGATTTCGAGCTATATTAAACATTTCCTGCCTGGAAACTACTTCTTCGAATGTCATTACTTGTGGATGTTTTCACGCTCTGAAACAAACGTAGCAGCACGCTCTTCACAAGTAGGCCCCAGGTTCTCTGAGTCAGCACCACCTCACTTCAGCCCTTTGTTAGGGGGCAGACGTCACCCAATACTGACGCCTCTGTCATCCCCAGCATCACAGTGATGCAGGGACCACAGGTATAATTCTGGAATTACTGAGAAACATGACTGGAGCCAAAATTAAATGTTGAGTCTTTCATTTCTATGTGCTCACTCTTGAACCTGACCAAAGGATCCTTGGAATCTTTTTCTCGAATCTGTACTCCATTGACAATAAACAGAATACTTCGAATCTAAAGGCTATTGATCTCAAATGCACAATGATGCCCTCAGGTCTCAGTGGGTCTCCCCCCTCGGATTTGCTAGGATTTGCTGCATAGAGTTGCCAGGAATGGCCTACCAGAGCACCCCAGACTGGGTGGTGCAAACTACAGAGCTGATGGTCTCACAGTTCTGGGAGTTAGAAGTTCAAAATCAAGGTGTCGGGGAAGGGTGGGTTCCTTCTGAAGACTGAGAGGAAAGAATCTTTTTCAGGCCTTTTCCCTGGGCTTGTAAGCCTCTGTCTTCTTCCTAATCTCCGCACATCATCTTCCCTTTATGCTTACCTCTGGGTCTGAATTTCCCCTTTTGTAAGAACACTAGTCATTTCTGTCTGGGGCGCCCTATTGGCCTCATGTTAAACTTCCTTACCTCTGTGAAGACTGTATCTCCACACAAGCTCACATTCTGAGGTACTGAGGCACTTCAACATAGGAATGGGGGGGTCATAATTGAACCTGAAGCAAGCACATTTCAAATGTCCATCAACTTCCCCAATATTCATAAAGGTAGCACAGGAAATCCAGGTTGTGACTGCATGAACCTAGATGTTAATTACAGACCAACACGGTACAGAACCTCTCTCCCTACCCTTTCCCTGGGGGCACAGTCAGTGGTGACCCTGAAACTACCGGCGATGGTGTTACTAAACTTCTCCTGGCTGGCCCATCCAGAAGGCTGTGGATTTTACACTCACCTGTATTTGAAATGACTAGAGATTTTTACACGGGTTTGGGTTGCTGCTCACCATCCAAGTGCGTGCCACATGGGCCTGTCAATTAGTCAGGAGCAGAGGTTACCAGCAGCTGAATTAGTGACAATATGTGTTTCTTGCAGAAACAAGTAGACAGCTGGGAAAGGCGTTTTGCCTCTCGGTGCATTGTTTGGGTGCCTTTATCCGACACCCAGGCAGATGAATTCTAAAGACTCTGTCTGGGGTGTTTGCTGCACGGTGCACCTATTTCTCCCAGTTGGGGAGAGACCCAAGCCAGCTGAGAGGCTTCACAAGTGTTTAATTCAAAGGACAGAGCAGGATGGAAATCAGAAAGCCAACCACCTGAGCACTCCCTGCCAGAAGCGGGAGGAAGACTGAGGGAGGAGGGAGGGAGGGTTTCCTGCACAGTAGATCCTGTGTCTCTCTTAAAACCGAGACAGAGTTTGTGCTAGTCCTGTCACAGGTTGTGTAAGCTTCAGCTGCACGGTGTCCTCGGGGAGACATGGACAGCATTTAGGGAAAAGAGTCACTGTCCTTCCTTACTTTCTCGACCAGGTCACAGACATAAAAGAGAAACTGAAGCTCTCTAAGAAGGTCTGGTCGGCACTGCCCTACACCATCTGCAAGGACGAGAGCGTGACGGCGGGCACGTCCAACGAGGAGGAGTGCTGGAACGGGCACAGCAAAGCCAGGTGAGGGGCGACGCGCGCTCCCTGCGGGCGGGGCTCTGCGCACCCAGCTCCGGACGCTGTGCACTCACTCCCGGCACAGCTCTGCAGGCCTGTTTATGCAAAAAGCAGTGGAGGGTGGAGGGGACCAGTCGTCACTCAGCGACAGCTGTTCAGAGTGACAGGTGTGATGGGCACCTGGGAGCACTTACTCTCCAGGTGTCATTAAGCGTGGAGTCCTTGTTCCGAGCGCCTTGCCTCTGTGTAACGGTGGAGGCGAGCAGACAGATGCCAGGTTACGGATATCCTGAGACCATGAAGAGCCTTTTATGTTCACTTAATGACTTTAGATAGCGGAGCTATTTTTATCCATAGTTCAATTTGCACGGCTTGCTGTTTTGGGGTTTGATTTTTTTTTTTTTCCATCACAAGTTAAACAGGAAGTGAAAATTCAACTGTAATTTTTTCACTCTTGGAGAAAGGAAATTTTTGAAGTGCTCATTGAAAGGGTATGGGTAAAACAAAATGACGGAAGAATACAGGAAAATGCTCCCGTAGGGCCTGTGCCTTGGGAAGTTCCGTCGAAATCTCCCGTTGGGAGAGGGCTGTTTTCACCCTGCTGCCCCGCTGCCCAGTGCTTTTGCCACTTGATATGCAACTTCTGAATTTCTTGATTCAGCCCAGAAAAGGGTTTGGCCTGAGTTTTCATAGGGTGGAGAAGTTGGACACAGGAACGGCTGGGAGTTGGCAAGCAGGACAGGACACCAGGAGAGGGGCCTGCTCCAACCCTGCCCAGCGGGGCTGCAGGTGGGTAGAGCAGCTGGTAAATTGGCCTCAAGGAGTCTTTGGGGATTAACCAGCAGGTGGAGAGGCTAAGGTTGGCGGGGGAGTCCTGTTCTGGAGCCTCCCTGGGTGGTTTCAAGCTTACGAAGCAGCTGTGATCAAAAGGCAACAAGAAGATACATGGACGTTTAGTTCAGAAGAATCCACGTGCTCGTTGGGTGTTTGTTCGTACATTGCAGAGCTTCATGTTGAGCATCTATTGGCAATCATATTATTAGCTACACTAGGGAAAGCTTAGAAAAAATGAAAACCAGACAGCTATGGAAAAAGCTGTAACCTCTCAGACAGCCCCCAAATACCAACATCCAAATCTTGGATGATGAGGTAGAGAAAGATGTTCACGATATCAGCAGCATGCCCCTCAAAAATGCCTGGTCATTTACTGATGTCCAACCTTTTTGGACGGAGACTGTGGCCAGCAAATTCAGCTGTTATTCAACAGCCTCTCATGTGCCTTTTCCTAATGACTGCACAGAAAGACACTGTGAAGGATGACCAGATGGCCTAATGAATGAAGTGGTTGATTCTGTTGCCCATCTGTGTTTACCTTTCAGCCTTGGCTAAATGAAGGCTGTGTTTTGAATTACATTCCCATGGATGGTTGCACAGGTTGGTTAATATTGGTGCCTGTGCAATTTCTTACAAAAAGAAATACAAAAGAAAAATGGTTGCAAGTGTGGATTGGGAAGGGGAACTACATTCCATGAAGAAAATGAAGGGGGAAGATAAAGATCACGGAAGTTAGAGCCAGAGGGAACTGGGACAGCTCAGCCACGTGCCTCGCTGTGTCCATTAGGAGTGCAGACAGGGCCAGCGAGCAGCCCAACGTTATCCGGCTAATGGGGTGGGGGGGGGCGGGGGAACAATAGAAATCTCTCAAATCTGAGCCCAGTGTGCCTTTCCCTTCTGTATCCTGCCTCTGAAAGAAATGACCATTAAACACACCCTCCCCAGGTTAGGAGAACAAGAGAAACAGACCCGGAGCTCTGTAACAGGTGTGGTGACTCTGCGTTTGTTCGTTACACCCATCATTCCATCAGCAATACCCTTCGGCACTCCCTCTGTCCCCACCCTGTGCAAGGCTCGGAGAATCCAAGGCTGTGTGATGTGGCAGTGTTGTCTGTCAACATGGCCAGCTGGCAAAGGCACAGTGGCTGGAGAGGGGACTGTGGGCTTTGGAACTCCGGGTGCCACACGGTGGGACTGAAGGTTTGGGAAAGGACCCCACCGGGGAAAAGCTCCTGGAATAGTACTCAGGGGCCAGATTTGAATTTTTTCCCAAGGTCCCCAGGGAGCCGCTGGAGGATTTTATGCAGGTGAGGGAAATCGCCAAATCTCATGCAATAAAATCATTTGCAAGAATATTCCAGCATTTAACCCAGTATATTATTTAAAAGATTATTATAATATATTATAACAATAAGTATATTATTAAAAAGATGAGGCTGTCAAATGTTTGTGACTCAAATTACATTCCCATTGAAAAAATTATAATTTCATGGCTTCTTAAAATTCTCCTACAGCAAAGGAATGTTGATATTATAACTTTATATTTAATGGCATAATAAGTAGATAACCAGTAAAGATTTGATGAATTAAATTTAATTGAAGGTTTCTTCTCGTTCAAACATTAAGTGATCTTGAGAGCTGTTCATTTAATGAAATTTTACTGAACTGTTTTGTAAGTTGGAAAATCCAGTTGTAATGCAGATAATAATCTATTGTTTCCTAGTTTTGAAGTATGGATTTTCAGAAAACAAGCATTTAAAAATGCTTGTTAAGAAAAAGAAAGAAAAGTTGTTCTTATTATCCATCGAAAATAAAAGAACCAGAATTTTTTTTTAGTCTATTGACAAGTGTTAATGGATTCAGAACATAGATGCTCATTAGCGCTGGTAGGGATTGTCACAGTCCGGAGCTTTCACACGCGAGCCTGCGGGGCGAGACCCCTGCTCATCCAGCATCTCTCCCCCTCTTTATGTTGTGTCCGGTGGGCTCCTTCAGCCACATTCTTCAGCTCACACTCCACCCCTGCAGCCCTTTTATCGGTCGAAGTATTTGATCAGGCTTGTCTTCCATCCCCCGTATTTCTCCTGATTATTTTCTGAGCACTTCTCCATGGCTCTTTACCATACTTCTTTGATTCAGTTTTCAAAAGCAAAATCACCCCTACAGTGGATATGTCCACTTAGCCCAGCCATTACCTTATTTTCCCAAGTAGCTGTTATTAAGTGAATGGCACCGTTGAAATTAATGACTTGAAATGGAGAGAGCAGGAGACACACAGATGTGGCTGCTGTGTCTGTGTTGAGATAATGGTCGAGGGTGTGTGACCACTGCCTCCCCCAGACTCTGAACCCACCTTTGTCCCCTGGCCCCCACCCTCACCCATGGCCGGCAGATCTCACTCTGCTTGAACAGCTGAGCGAGTCTGGGAACAGGAGGTGGGGCACAGGAGGACACTCTGCCCTCTGATGGGAAGACAGTGCCAGGTGCCCATGGCCCTGTGAGCCCTGAAATCTCCGTTCTGACCACAGCAGGCGGTCAGGAGGGCCCCTTCCCCGCTTCCGCTTTCCTTTCCAACCTGTTGGGACAGTCTGAAAACCAGTGTAGTAGCACCCCTAAAACAGATTGTAAACTTTAAAACAATGCTTCTCAAACATGAATGTGCAGGCTCAATTCTCGAGCATCTTGTCAGAGATGAAGGTTCTGATTCGAGAAGTCCAGGGTAGGGCCTGAGCTTCCGCATTTCCAACCAGCTTCCAGAGGATGCAGTTGTTGCTGGTCTGGGCACCGCACTTTGACCTCCAAGACCCCAAGGCCAAGTTGGCCAGACTTGACCCATAAAACACCAGACACCCAATGGAATACCCTTACACCGACAAAAGGATTCATTTTTTCAATCCGAAATTCAGTTAACTGGTAGTCCTCTATTTTTTCTGGCAGCTGTACTCTAAGCTCCTATTAATATGAAAGAAATTCCCCTTTTTATTCCTCAGGCAGCAGGTTACAATTTGCTGTTTTCGCTCTGTCTTCATGGATACCCTTGATGTTCTCTTCAATGGGGCTTTGCTTATATTAAAAACAACAGCACCTGGGTCTGGGAAGTCACCTGGCTCAGTTATCCGGTCACCCACTAAGGAGAGCTGGAGCACAGGCTGGGTTGAAATCATCACACACGCATCAAGAGAGAATTGTAAGTTGAAAATACAGCACAGCCTTCATAATTGCAAGAGCCTGTCCCCACAAACCTCTGGTCTCAGCGGATACTTTGAATACCTGGTAGTACAGTGCTTGATTCAATTAGATGCTTAGTCAGCTCAGGCCACTAGAACAAATAATACTGTAGACTGGATGGCTGAAACCGAAATTGATTTCTCACAGGCTGGAAGTCCAAGATCAAGGTGCCAGCAGGGGTGGGTCCTGGGGAGAGCTCTCTTTCTGGCTTGTGGATACTGCTTTCTCGCTGCGTCCTTACATGACAGAGAGACAGGGACTCTGATCTTTTTCTAAGAGCACCGGTCCCACGATGGGACCTGCACCCTCACAACCTCATCGAAACCTAATGACCTCTCCGAGGCCCCACCTCCAAATTCCACCGCATCGGGTCCCTGGGCCTCAACATGTTGATCTTGGGGTAGGGAGCGCAAAATTTTAGTCCATACTAGTTAGTGCAAAGAATTACATCCTACTTTCCCACAATAGCTAATAAAGAATTTTCTTTAAAATTCATGGCAACGTCTGTCAGAAAGGCAGCCTAGGATGTATCTTCAGGGACCAGTGAGAAAGGGCATTTGCGAGGGTAACTTCCACTCCTCCTCTTCCTCACTTATCTGAGCAACGTTTTAGGATGAAACAGGAGAAGGCGGGCCAGCCCTGACTCAACTCAGACAAATAGGAATGGAAAGGAAGCTGGTAAGTAAGGGAAGAAAATCGATAATAATCTAGAAGGCCAAAGGGAAAAAAATTAAAGAGTTGTGGCGCAGGTTGCAAATCTAGGCCCCCTCAAGTTCCCCAGGTGAGCCCGGAGAGCCTGGGAGAGTATTTGCAGTCATCCGTCAAGCCTGAGAAGGTGCCCTGGGCGGCCGGGTAGCCAGAATGAGCTGTCTGCACAAAAGCTAGAGAAGAATGATTAGACGGGAGGCAGGAAAGCGTAGGCTCAGGAAGAAATAAAACTTTTATATGGTTAACATATACAGGTCAGAACTTTGTCAGGCAGCAGCAAAAGAAAAACAATAAGGCCCTCGTGTTTGTATAAGCTCTTCCTTTTTGCTCCTATAGAGGCAGATTTTTGCTTTTTGAGGAGGTGGCCGCATCAGATTACATCATCTGTATCTTCCTTGAGGATTGTTTTCTTTTCAGGGGGATGCTTTTTGTACATTCATAGGAGTTAGAAAGCAAAGGGGGGATCGGAGATGTTAAGAGGAGGCAGGAGGAATACAAATGGAAGCCAGTCGGAGAGGCAGGTCCCGACAGCACGTGGGTTCCATGATAGAACATGTGCCTTACAGAGTCTTCTGGTTTCTTGAGTTAGGTATTTTCAGGCTCCCCTCTCTCCACATATAACTGGCAAAACAACTTTGCACTTTCGCTTCTTGTAAGCCAGTGCATAGGCATCATCGTGTCCTTTCTTTAAAACACCTCCTGGGAGGAGGCAATCAAAGATGCTGGATAAGGGGTGGGGATTAACTGGGTTCTTTGGAAACAAGAGCTTTTGCAGGGAGCCTCTGCTGTCTTTTAAGGCACCTGATCTTCACAGAAATAACTGCCACCCCAAGGAAATCCTGCCTCTGGCCAGGAGGTAAATGCAGTCAATTGTCAGAAATTGGAAAATTAGAAAAAAAAATCTGGAAAATAGATCAGTCACTGTCACCAGCCACCAAGGGGATTGACTAAGCAAAGAAAAGAGCAAGTCATGACTGGGTAAGTTTGAGCGGATGGAAGAGGGACGAAATGATGCGTGGGGACGAGAAATCTGTCAAGGACAGTGACTCGGCAGATCTGGCAGGACAGCATTGTCTTAGTCTGATTGTAAAATATGTCCCATGCGAAAGGGTTGTAAAATCCTCGATGCATCCCCAGCCAGAAAACACCTCGGGAAGGTGGGAAATCGGTCTGGAGAGAGAACTGGCAGCTGTCAAGCCTGGCATTCCTGAACGCCCACTTCTCTCCTGTGGCACCCTCAGGAGGGAAGACGCCATGAGGAGGGCTGGCTGCCCTGGGGGACAGGGACCCTGTGTGCGCCTCCTGAAAACAGTGAAAAATGTGGCCACAAACGGTAGGAAAGAAGCCTGTTGCCATGGGCAACTCACAGCCCTGAAACCTGGCTCCTGGGTCTTCTTTACCATCCACACTGTAGTTTGCTGACTCTGGTTCTACCAAGAAAGAATGGGCTTGGGAGCTCCTGCCAGGGGGTTAAGAGGCCAAGTCAATGAAAAGTAGTTTCTTCTCCCTGCTGCCACCAATGAGCTGTGTGTCCTCCAAGAGTCCCCAAACCATTTTCTACCATACATTCTTCAGCCCGCAGAAAGCCAAAAGAAATCACTCCTCTGTGCATGAATTTACACGCTAAAACTCCAAAACCTGCTGCTATTGGACAGTCCTAAGAAACAGGCTTGGCATTTGCAGGAGCTGTGTGAACAACTGAGTCTTCATATGAATACATTACAATTGCATAGTGTGTTGTATTTTTTCAAGCATTTTCTTATGCTTTTACTCAAAATGGCAGCTTATGAAACAAATAATGTGCTGTTTTATATACCTATGAGCGTATGAAATGAGTGTGTAAAGTGACCTGCCCATGATCACGTTGCTGGGTGTCAGACAGATTGCTGATGCCCTGGGTCAGCCTCTGTGCCTTTGACCGTTGCACAGCGCCTCATCTCTTTGAAGTACCCAATGCCAAGGACAGCCCTCGCTGAGCCGTCTCTAAGAATTTATAAATTCCCTTCAAGCATAACATTGCAGCATGCTCTGAGTGATTCCACTTCCTAGTAAGGAAAAATGGAACTGGAAAACAGGAATCTGCATTAAGAACGTTAGAAGGTTATACTTAAAACAGATGTTTTAAAATTGTGGCAAAATATGTATTACTTAACATTGACCGCATTGTCACTGTCAAGTGTACAGCTCAGTGGCATTAAGCCCATTCATTCATTCCACACCATCGCCACCATCCACCCAACCAACGTTTTCATCTTCCTGAACTGAAACTCGCCGCCCATTCAATGTCACTCCGATCCTCCCTCCCCAGCCACTGGCAACCAGCGTTCTACTGTCTGTCTGCATGAATTTCACTGTTGCAGGTACCGCACAAAAGCAGAATCATATAGTATTGTCCTTTTGTGACAGGCTTATTTCACTTAGCATGATGTCCTCAAGGTTCACCCATGTGGTAGCATGTGTCAGAATTTCCTTCCTTTGTAAGGCTGAACATACCATCTGTATATTGGGTTTCTCCATTCATTAGTGGGCACTTGGGTTGCTTTGGCCTTTTGGCTACTGTGAGTAAAGCTGCTATGAACATGGGTGTGCAAATATCTGTTCAAGTACTTGCTATCAATTCTATTGGAGTGATAATTCCAGAAATGGAATTGCTGGATCACATAGTAATTTCCTGTCTCATTTTTTGAGCTTCATACTGTTTTCCGTGGCACCTGCACCATTTTACATTCCCTCTAGCAATACACAAAGACTTCCAACTTTCCCAGTTCTGTCAGTTTCAAGAGTATCGATGGCATTGCCATTGGTTAGGACATTTAATGTGCTTGCCTGCTGCAAGGCCCGGTCCCACGTCACTCACAGCAAGTTCCACAGACATTTCCCCCACCAGGACCCACATTTACAGCTGGGTTCCCTTTTCTGGTTCTTATTGTGATCACTTCACTTTAGCAAGAAACCATCAGGGAGGGGATTTGAGGAACAAGATTTATTGCTCACAGGTCCTGGAGGGCGAATGGCCTGGGTAAAAAGAGAGAAAGAGAGAGCCTGGGGCCCTGCCTTTATTAGGGTTCAAGAGTAGGGTGCTGACAGTTTCAAGGGTTCACTCTTTACTGGCAAATTTAAAGCACGAGAGCTGAAATGGGAAGGGATGTGTGTGGTCCCCGGAGAGGTTGGTTGTCCGGGTTACCCGGGGCTTCCTGAAGGGGGACGTTCACAGATGAGGTGGCCTAGTTCCTGGCCTGATTTTTCTGTTGGTGGCTGTGTCATACAGCTGTCCTTATGTTCATCCAAGATGGATGTCTCTGGACATGGATGCCATGGCAGTCGAAGCTTACGACAGGCATGTACACTATACTCCATGCCCTCACCAACACGTGTGACTTTATACTTCGGGTCTTTCTTAATACCACCCATCCAAATGGGTATGAAGTAAAACCCTAGATTTTAAGAAAGCTTCTGCAAGTGGCTATGGGTACCATAGGTCCACAGTCCCTTACTTGAGATCCTCGGGACCGTATGAGCCTCAGAATTCAGTTTGTAGATTTTAGACAATCATCCCAGTGTGTACATTTTTTAGAGAGTTCTCCCAGGAGTGTCTGGGGCTGGAACTCATGATCAAACACATTAAATGTCTGCAGCAAAATGTGTTACTATTTGCACTAAGTGGGATAAATGAGGACTCTCATTAGCCTTGGTTCAGATCAAAGATTGGTAATAAATGGATTGCCAAAAAAGAACTTTGGAGATTTTTTCATTTTGGAACTGCAGATAAGGAATTTTGGACCCGTATTAGCATTACATCTCCTTATATCAGTATAACGCTTAAATGCGCTGGAGGTGAATGAATCTGTAGCTTAGAATTCAAAATTGCTATAAAGACATGTGTTGACCAAAGCTCATTTATGGCAACAGACGGAACAGAAACTGCTTTCCGCCATCCTAGAGTGTGCCTTGAGACAGGAGCAGCCAGAGGAAGTGACAGGCACTTGCAAACAAACCCAGGCCAGCCCCTAGGGACCCCACATCTCCCCATTCCTGGCCCAGCTTCCCCTGGGACTCTTGCTCACCCCACTGGGCACCGCCCAGCTGACTTTTCTGACAAGTGCCTCGCTTCTCAGCTTTCACACCCCATTAGATCTTGAAGAGTTGTGGGTCCCTTTCCCTTCCTAGGCAACACCATGCAGCGGAACAACTACCAGTATTCACGTGGTGATGAGAATACTGAATACTAATCAGTGACCATGTCTCTCCTCCCAGCAAGCACATTCAGATAGCAACAGGGTCTTTCTGGAAGCATTGGCTCAACTGAAAGGAGTGATGTTGAATGGTGGCAATGACAGTGGGACCCTTCTGTGGGGACAGGTCTTTGTCTCTCAGGTGACAGAGACTGACAACTCTGCCAGGGACGTTCCCAACACAAAGCCTGCAGCCACCCACGAGGTGGACTGTGTGAGCCCCCCTAAATTCCCCTGCGGCTCTTCCACCCCAGTTCCCTGTGCTGTTCATATGTGATCGAGGAAGCGTGAATCAACAATGTGAAATCACATGTCTTGGTCTGTTCTGGTGGCCACAGAAAAACACTGCAGATGGAGGATCTCATAAACAGAAATGTACTTCCCACACTTCTGGAGGCTGGAAGTCCCAGATCAGTGCGGTCAGGTGAGGACCCTTTTCTGAGCCACAGACTTGCCGTGTCCTCACATGGAGGAAGGGGCACAGCCAGCTCTCTGGAGCCTCTTTCCTGAGGGCACTAATCCCAATCGTGAGAGTTCTACCTGAACACTTCCCAAAGGCCTCAGCTCATAATATCATCACATCAGCATTAGGTTTTCAACCTAGGAGTTGGGTAGAAGTGCAAACATTCAGACCACAGCAGATGTGAAGAAATACAATTCCGCAGAACCGCCAAAGATTTCATTTCTGGACATGCTATTACAAACTAGAAAGTAACCGAAATGAGAAACCATCTTTGACTGTTCAAGGGTCCCACCCACTTGCCACAGCACAGCGGGAAACATCCACACACTGTGACAACCCTATTGGTCCTTGTGCCTGGGTTCTCCCCGCCCTGGGAAACTGTGCATCCAACTCGGGAGCTGAGCTACCTGGAGTAAGGTTCCCCTTCCTTTCCACGTCTCCCAGAACCGTGAGGGTACACAAATAGAATGCTGTCATGCCAAAGAGCTGGTGCGAAATCTAACAAAGGGAAGAGTAATATGAGCTCAAAGATACATCCAGTCTTGCAGGATCTGCTCATTTTAGAAAGGGAGCAAACGTGAGAGGCAACAAATCAATGGGCTCGTGAGTCTTGGTGCTGACCTGGGCTCCTGATGATAGTTCAGGCTGCACCCTAGCCATCCACAGATTTGACTGCAGGATGCGCGGTGCAGTGACAAAAACAGCCCTTTTCTTGTTCTACTGTGTTTTTCAGTTTCTGTTTCCACAGAGTCCCTGAAGTTACCCTTTGAATACACAGAAAGGAGAACAGGTTCTTGAGGACACAGGTGCATTGTTCCTTGTTTTTATTGTAAGCAGCTGAGCGTCAGTAGGCACAGCACGAGGCTGGGTGTATGTGGCAGTCCCTTATTGTTCCTGGATGCTCAGACTCCCGGGGGTACCATTCCCAGTGTAAGCCATAGCAGTCAGCGACTGATGAATGAGTCTCCGCCAGCCATGCAGAGCTCGCAGCAGCTGGCAGAAGCAAAGCTCTCCTCTGACTCAGCACAGGTCCACCTGCGGGAATCATTGTCCTAAATGTCGAGGGGCCATGCCAGAACCGAGGGTCACCTTTCCGCCCCCTCTCAACTCCAGCACCAGCAGAGCCTGGCCTGAACTGGGGACTGTTTATTCCAGTGGGCTTTGATGATGAGGGAGAGTTCACGGAACCTGGCACACATAACTGGATGCAGTTACAGTCAGTCCAATGTGACGTTTCAGAAGTCGTATCAGGAAGACAACCTCAGAATCCAACAAGAATTTCTTGAAATACCAGGTATATTAAAAGGCAGCACGGAAGTTCGCTCCTGCTCGAATAAAGGGATGATATAGTTCCATGACTTTATAAGAATTTTAGTTAGAACAATTTTTAAGGCTGTAAATATTGTGAAGCTTTCGGGAGAAGAACTTGAAATGTACTCTGTGTGCTTTATTATTTGTTAGGGAGGGATCATTGTGAAGGCGATTTTGTTCAGGAGGAAGACACGGGGCTTATTCAGGGGACCTTCGATTTAACATGGGCAAACCCATCTGTGCACAGATGCAACACGCGTCAGAGTTCAATAGCTGAGAAATGGCTTAAACATAAGTTACCCTGTGTGTTTCTGTTTCTTGTTTTGGAGACTGGTGGATCGAACCTTCTGTTTCTGGACATTACCTGCAGGAAAGGGAAGAATTTTAAGTATAAGTATGTAGTGCACGAGTATGTAAACACAAAGCACAAAATAAAGAAAGAGAGTGTTTTTCAGCTTTCAAGCAACAATAACAGAGGCAGTAACAATGGTAAGACTGGCAGTTAGGCAGGGCTGCCGCCAGCCTGCCAGTTGTCTGTGCCGGGTGTCGCGATTCCCCATGACACCCACTGGTCAGCCCTCCACCCTGGTCTGTGCCCTGTAGGAGAACCCTGGCACTGCATCACCGGGGTCCCCTTGTCTGCTGGCTTCCACTTTCTTTCAACCAATGGGAGGAAGCAGCCAGAAGTCAGAAGGAGGGGCAAGAGAGGTCAGGGTATCATTCCTTGGGCTCCTTCCCTCCTGATGAGTCTTGGTTTGGCCACGGCTTTGTTATCTGGCCCCTGTCTGTGATTTCAGTTCTTGTGCATCTGGAAACACCTCACCAGCCTCCAGCCCTGTGGCTCCTCAACACCCTACACTGGTTTCCTTAGACCCTGTCCACACTTCTATAAATAGTCTCTTTTTTATTATTATTATTTTTTAAGAATTTTTTATTTTTAATAAAAAATGAGGGGAAAGAAAGGAGAGAGAGAGAGAGGGAGAGAAATATCAATGTATGGTTGCCTTTCACGTGTCCCCTGCTGGGAACTGTCCTGCAACCCAGGCATGTGCCCTGACTGGGAATCAAACCGAAATCCTTTGGTTCACAGGCCCGCACTCAATCCACTGAGCTACACCAGCCAGGGCATAAATAGTCTCTTTTTTAAACTCTTTTTATTACCCCGTTGAGTGCACCCCTGGTTCTCACCAAAGCACAGACAAATACAGAGCCCTGGCAGGGATTAGAAAAACATACTCAGATGGGTACATGGGATTCATTATATTATTGCCTCTACTTTGGTATATACTGAAGTTTTCTAAACTAAAAAGATTTCAAAAAAATTAAAAAGTAAACAATGCCCTGCTGGTGACCAGTGCCCTGGGGGTGCACAGCTTTGCAGGCACAGAACTCGAGCTGGATTTTTAGTGTCACCTCACTCCCTCGGCAGGTGACGTCACGCTGTGCACAAAGTGCCCAGCCGAACCCGGCAGCCCTACAAAAGGACAGGCAGATCCCTACAAACCGGAAAATATCTTAAGGAGGAAGTGAGGATTGACCCGGGTCTTCAAGATATTGGAGACTTAAATGAGCAAGTGTTTTGTCAGCAAGAATAAGATGACACAGGGACAGGCAAGCGTCAGGGGTATACAGGGAGCACATTGCGTAAGGCAAGAAGGGTCCCTTGAAGGGACTATTGCAACACAAGAGAGTAGAGACGAGACAGCAGAGGGGCTTCCATGGCCAAGGCATAAAGTGTGGATAGTAGCTTAGGATCAACCAGGCACCGTGGTGCAGTGTCTGGGCTCTGGACTAGCCTGCTGGGGGCTGCGGTCATCGCTGGCCATCTATTAGCTCCGTGACTATACACGGTTACTTGTTCCTCATTAAGCCTCCATTTTCTACTTTACAACATGGGCATAAAATAGTACTACCTCCTAGATTTGCTGGGAGATTGAATGTTAAAATGCACATCAACGTGTTTGGCACAGTACCTGGCTTTAGTAAGCTGTCAGTGCACATTAGGCATGTTCACCAGAGGTTTTGAGACAGAAGAAGGACATGATGAAGGCAGTATTTTATGAAGACGAATCAGATGGTGCGGGCAGAAGGAACTACAAAGGGAAGACAGGACGGGGAAGTCAGTTGGAGGCTACTGCAGCTGTCCGCACTCCAGCGAGGCACACGGGATCTGGGAGAGAAGAAGCAGGTGGGAGAGGCTTTGCAAGGAGAGAAGGAGGAAGGGAAGCTGACAGGTCAGGAGAGTAAGAAGTCAGAAAGGGCTGCAAGCGCTTTTCTGAGCGATTCAGTCTCCCGCAGTATCAATATGCCGAGGCAGCTTAGGCAGCTGATGTTGAAGAACTGACCGTTTTGACATTTTAGTACAAGTAAAAGAAATATCAATATAAATTTGCCATTTGGATACAAGTAAGAAAATTAAAGAACCATTAGATTTTACCTTCCGTTTTACACAATGTGGAATTACACCCAAAATTCTATTACAAAATAAAAAACCTTCATGGACATCTCAAGTATTCCAGCAATCCTTGGTGACTCCACAAATTTTCCAAAGATTTTTTTTTAATCTGGAAGATTCTTCTGATTAAAATCTGAGGTAAGGCCTCTTCCATTGAGAAGGAGCATCCTTTCTAAGATCATCTGTAATTTACAAGTTTAGTTGTTACTAGGGAAATTCACAGGACAGTTGAGGAGTCTATCAAGTTCTTAAGTAAGTAACACATGGGATGGAGAGAGAAAGAGCAGTTAATTCTAAGTAATAATTTCTGTGAGTCTTCAACTGGGCTTCCACTTGTAGACAAGCCAACCTAAGAGAACCACCGTGAAGGCATGGTAGCCCCATCTTCTGAGAACATTTCTTTCGTGTTTCCACTGTGGTCTTTGTTCCCAGGATCCAGCCCCGTCTCTGGCCGATGTTTTGGCTCACTGTTAGAATCAGCACAGCAGAACCCAGCTCCCAGGTCCCTCCTGCCTCACCCTCATCTGTTCTCTCCCTCTGTGCCCGGCAGGTACTTGCCCGAGATCATGAATGATGGGCTGACCAACCAGATCAACAATCCGGAGGTGGACGTGGACATCACTCGGCCCGACACCTTCATCCGGCAGCAGATCATGGCCCTCCGCGTGATGACCAACAAACTAAAGAATGCATACAATGGCAATGACGTCAACTTCCAGGACACAAGTAAGAAAGCCTTTCCCAATGGTTATGGAAGAGTATACCGCCATTTCTCTTCAAGAGCAACGTGGTCCTTTCCTCGTGGGTCAGTCCCGCCCAATCTGCACAGCCGTCTACGGTCCATTGCACACAAATCTCTGATCCACAAAACATAGGACGCTGCTAAAGTCATGCCTGCTCTTGCAGCTATACCAAAGCTGAAAATGTCTTTCATCTGCCCGTTGATCCCTTAGAGATAAAGCAACAAAGTAATGTTTTTACTTTCTCCTGTCCCCATCAACATTTATGATTCTGACCCCAAATCTTGGCCCCTTCTCCCACCCCTAACAACCAAACAAACAAAAAAAAAAGGTGTTCTAAGGATTGCTGGGACAAGGCTGGGCTGGAATCTCTGTTTTGTCACTCATGAACTGGGGTCTTTAGCAAATTATTTCTTGAGTCTCAGGTTCCTTTTCTATAGAATGAGAGGCAGCCCTGCCTAGGAGGTTGTTGGGAAGTAAATCATTAGAGGCCATATTTAAAGGAGCTGAGATAGTATCTCCTGTGCCATGGATCCGACTGCATCGGATGTCTCCCTATCCAGTCACACACATAAGGAACCGCCAACATTTGTATCTAACTGTTGAGAGAAATAGTAAAATATAGATGCAGTATTACACTCAACTACTGTCTTAAATACCATAAAAGCATCAAAAACAACTAGAAAGGCGATTAAGTGAACATTGACATGAAACTATTATGGCAAGTTCTTTTTTTTGTTGTTTTGTTGCTTTGGATTTTTTAGTAAGTACCCTTACAGAGAGAGAGTTCTCAGGAAAAGGTTTCTTGGACATGAGGTGCGGTGTCACCAGTGATTCTGCAATTTGGTCACTGCAGCAAAAGATGATGCTTGTGTGCTTGAATTCATGAGACGGAGAGCAGTCACAGATGGAAGACATTAAGTCGTCCAAGTCTTAGCCATCATCCTACCAAAATGCAGAAAATGTTTAGTGCTTTATTCTATTTTAAATAACAAAAATTAATTTTCTAAATGCAGGATAATTGCCAACCTGATAGACTTCATTGCTATAAAATTTCTCAAGCTCATCCCATTATTTCTCTCTCTTTACTAAGCCTCTCCTTTTCTCTTCGGAAGAAAATATTACACAAGCTTTTAGCCCTTCCGCTTCTCCCTTTCCCCTTGCCGGGCCTCACTCATCTCAATTTATCCCTTCTCTCTTCTCTAGCTAACCAAATGCTTCATTATCTGGATAATGACTATGGGAATAAATTATTCACGATGCATAACAATTAGTTGATGTTGGCCTTGTTTCTCCTCTCTGACCTGAAGAGGTTATATACATGCCAATCCGCAATGCTTAGGGAAGGTCCTTGAGGAGAGTGTTGCTGCAAAAGGAAACAAAATCATCAACAGTTAAGAAAGAGAGTCACACGCTGGCTGGTGTGGCTCAGTGGATTGAGCTCGGGCCTGTGAAACAAAAGGTCGCCGGTTCAATTCCCAGTCTAGGACACATGCCTGCATTGCGGGCCAGGTCCCTAGTTTGAAACTTGCTAGAGGCAACCACACATTGATGTTTCCCTCCCTTCCTTTCTCCCTGCCTTCCTCTCTCTCTAAAAATAAACAAACTCTTTTAAAAAAGAGAGAGAGAGAAGGTCACTTAACTGTAACCCAAGCACCAAATTTGACCCTTTATTTTAGGATACAAACCATTATGACATCTTCTAGCCGTCATCACCCTTCTAGCTTTTGACATTTTAAAAAATCACCCCTGCATTTGCAATTCCTTTTCAGAAAGAGGTGGAGCCATTACTTTGCTCATCTGAAATCTTGTCATGATTTGCTTGCCACATTTTAATATTCTAAACCTCTTTAATCGTATCTTTGTAAAGGTTATATTACTTCTCATTCATAATACTTCTGTTTTGAGCAGTCCCCTTAGCAATTCTGTTATCTCTAGATTTAATTACTGGGCCTTCTCCCCCTTGTAAAGGCCACTAAAGATAAATCAGAGAAAATGTGAAGAACCTGGTATAGTGTATTCAAGCAATCTTGTCTGGTATTCAGATGTCCCTTTTAAAAAAAAAAAAAAACGAAAAACAAATTGTGATGAGTTGTGCCTTTCTCATCCAGGAGACGTTACCTTAGCTTTACCTAAGCAGCATCGAACAGCCGAAATGGCACCAGACTTTCAGGAGTGTCTTGGCAAGCCCGCCCCCATTAGCCGCCAGCAAGGAGGAGTTGGGGCTATTGGATGGAATACAATAGGAAGCATAAATGTGCTTCAAGCAGGAAGACATAAATGTGCCTTATGTATTGAGCACTTGCTATATGCCAGGGACCACTAAAGGCCACGGGGATCAGAAGTGAACAGTGACACAAAGTCTCCGCCCTCAACAAGTTTACATCCTCACGGAGGGGATTAACAGGAAACAGGAAGACCAGTAAACAACATACTTGCACACAGCGAGGAATTGGATGGAGCTTGATCTGGACCCAGGTCTGAGACACAGGGTTTATGAAACAGGAAAGAGCCAAGCAGGAAGACGTGAGAACGGAGCAGGCCCAGAAGCGTGTTGGACAAGCAAGAAAGATGCCACACTGAGATCACACAGTATTTGGGCCCCGAGGCGTTGCTTTCAAGAAAGAAATGGCAAACATTTTTTGTAAAGGATCGGTTCTTAAATTATGTTCCGCTTTGAGGGCTACATGTAAACCCAGAATCAGACAATGTGTACGTGAACGGCTGCCTTCCACTGTAACTTTGTCTGTGGGCACTGAACTTTAGATTCCACATGTACACTTTTTACATGCCACAAAATACTTTTTTTATTTTTTTCCCCAAACACTTGAAAACATAAAAACCACTCTTGGATTGTGGGTCATGCAATAACAGGCCAGATCGGCCTGAAAACCATAGTTAATCGACCCTGGTTTGAAGGGAGAACAAGGTCTAATCTTGGTCTCAGGGGAACAGAGGTGGAAAAAAGTAGTCAAAAGTGACAATATGTGCCTTCCACAACTGTGTGCTGCTGCTCCTCTGACTTCCCACTTGCAGTGTCTGTTTCCCTGTATTATTATCCCTTCATTCTTTAGTGTTTTATGATTTTCACTGTACTGTTTCCATTACCATTTAAGCCCCTTCACCTCCCTCCCCGCTGCAGTGACCACACGGTTGTCCATGTCCACGAGTCTTTTCCTTTTTTCCTTGATCCCGCCACCCCGAACCTCTGCCCACCCCGCACTAGCTGTCACCCTGCTCCCCATGAGTCTGTCTCTGTTTTGCTTGTTAGTTCAGTTTGCTCATTAGATTCTACATAAGAGTGAAATCATACGATGTTTGCCTTTTTCTGATTGGCTTATTTCACTTAACATAATGTTCTCCAGGTCCCTCCATGCTGTCTTGAAGGTAAATTTTCTTCTTTTTTATGGCCGAATAATGTTCCGCTGTGTAAATGTCCCATAGTTGTTCTATCCATTCATCTACTGACAGACACTTCGGCTGCTTCCATATCTTGGTGATTGTAAATAAAGCTGCAGTGAACATAGGGGTGCTTATGTTCTTTCCAATTAGTGTTTTGGGGTTTCTTCAGATATATTCCCAGAAGCGGGATCACTGGGTCAAAAGGCAGATCCACTTTTAATTTTTTAAGGTATTTCCGTACTGCTTTCTGCAGTAGCTGCACCAGTCTGTATTCCCACCAACAGTGCAAAACAGTTCCCCTTTTACGCTTCCTTACTTTAAAAAACCCTTCTGCCCTGACTGGTGTGGCTCTGTGGGCTGGGCACTGTCCAACAAAGCAAATGGTTGCTGGCTGGATTCCTGGACAGCACACATGCCTGGTTTGTAGGCCCGGTCCCCCAGCTGAGGATGTGGAATGTTTCTCTCCTTCTCTTTCTCCCTCCCTTCCCCTCGCTCTGAAAATAAATGAAATCTTTTAAAACAAAAAATAAAAATAAAAAAACCTCCCAAAATCCTTTCTAAAAGCATGATAATCACTAAGAACAATGGCTCTGAGGTACAAAAAAAAGCAAAGAATAGAATTTCTTAAAGTAATTTAAATATTGGCCAGAATAAGAAATACATTTCCAAAGCCAACACGGTGCAGACGACTTCTCCTTAGGTCTGGAAGTCACGTGTTCCCCAGCTGGGTAACCGGATACCCATGTGACTGTGTTTCCTCCATCTATTTTCATGGCCTCCACCTGCCCAGCACAAAGCCGCCCATTAAAGAGCAAACCTGCTGAGGTCTGGTGGGGGGAGGCCTTCTGTGGGGAGATGGCCCCTCCCATCGCCACGCCCCAATCCACTGCGCCCCTCGCGTTTCCAGGTGGTCGTCTAACTTTCTTTGTCAATCTGCCCGCCCCAGGCGATGAATCCAGCGGCTCTGGGAGCGGCAGTGGATGCATGGATGACGTGTGTCCCACGGAGTTCGAGTTTGTCACCACGGAGGCCCCTGCAGTGGATCCCGACCGGAGAGAAGTGGACTCTTCCGCAGCCCCGCTCGGCCCCGCCCTGCTCTCCGCGTCCCTCGCCTGCGTCGTCCTGGCCCTGCAGAGACTCTGCAGATAATCCTGGGTTTTTGCTCCGATGAAACTGCGTTTTAGCTCTTTGAACGGCCGACTCACTTCTTTTCTTACACTCTTGGACAATGGACCATGCCACAAAAACTTACCGTTTCTATGAGAAGAGCAGTACCGCACTCTGCCTCGCTTTTTGTTTTCCCAAAGAGTCCCGGGTGCCAGACTGGACTGCGTCCTCTTTCCTTCGCCTCTGTGTGGGGACCTTGTTTATTCTAGAGAATTCTTACTCAAATCTTTCGTACCAGGAGATTTTCTTACCTTCATTTGCTTTTATGCTGCAGAAGTAAAGGAATCTCACGTTGTGAGTTTCTTTCTCCCCATTTGTAACAACTTTTAAAAAAAAGAGAGAAGAAAATAATTTTCTTTGTAAAATCAGGCCAAACCCCAAGACAACTTGCATTTTCAACAAAGAAGCAAACAAGAGAGAAAAATAAAAGAGTTTTAACGCTGTAGGTTCAGCTTTGCCAGGCAGCTCCCAGTGCATGCTTTTCTGTGACTAATCAATCGGGTTTAAAAAAAAAAAATACGATGGGGAGAATGTTTGAAAATGTTTGTAGTGTAGCAAAAATACACTGTTGTCTTGGAGGTATTGTCTTGCACTGTAACCACACAACACCAAACTGATTTAGAGGTACTGATACTAAATTTGGAATTTTATCTTTAATGTCACACAAAACGTTGCCACAATTCAGCACCTCTCGCTCACCCTGCCCAATTTCAGTTGCAGTAATAGGACCACACTCTTTAATTCCCTCCACGTCTGTCCACTGGACCCAACTGGTGGAGATGTTCCCCTTCATCTTCAGTTGCTAGTGGACACCCCCATCAGTTCATCCTCCTCCAGGGTCTGAATTGAAAATAATCGTCAACAACCCAATCGCTTTGCTGCACTGCAGGTTGGACATCAATTCGGTCTCTGCCCGTGTGCTCATTACCCTCCCAAAGGAAGAGTTTCTTTTAATGAACTGACAAGCAATTAGATCCATCAGCGAGTTTTTATGTTTAGCTATTTGCTTTGTGTCGTTTGGTTTCTGCATTACAAGGGCATTCTCTTAGAAAATAACTCACAACAGAAAAAGTCAAGACAAAAAAATATATATATAGTATTGACATGGAGATTTCTTTCACTTTTTTAGTCTTAGTATGATCATCTATTTTTATATCTATATATATATATAAAATCACAGATTTTAACTTCTTAATTCTAAGCTCAGGGTTGACACACCTTTGTAACAAAAATGTTTTGTCAACCAGCTCTTCTTGTTTTGTGCTGCTCAGAGAAGGGATACTTCAATGGTCTGTGAGCACCAAGAATCAAGAAAGAGATCTTTTTACGTATCTAACTGTCCATTTATTAAAAGTTTGCCAGGGCACACCCTTTTTGCGTGAGCGTGCTTTGTCCTGGATGCTCCAGAAACAGGCCGAACTCATGGAGAAAGCCGTGGGCGTCCAGGACTTCACTGGTGATGGAAACTGGGTGCATAAAGAATGTGTTATTCACGCAAAACCGTTGCTTTCATGTGCAGCGCCTTCAGCTTAGGATTCCTGCTTGGCACTTGGAGAAATGTCCTAATGCAAGTGGCCAACTCAGAGGCGCAGCCTCACCGATCCACCACGCCTGCCGAAGCGAGGCCCTGCACTCCCCCAGACAGAGAGAAGCAAAATAAACCGAAATGGGGCTTCCCAAATGCAGTTGGCTGTCCATGTATTTCTTGGTTTTTATGATTCATCTGGGGTTGGGAAAAGTAGTGTTTTAAGACACCCTAGTATACCAGTCACGTTTTAATTAACTCATTGACAGTAATGACATGTAAATGGTATTTTTCAATCCTTCTTTTCATCAAAATTATAATTAGTTATTGATTTAGTCATCCCATTAAAGTAGAATGTATGCGGCACAATAGGATCAAGTATAATTGGGCACTTTTGCAAAACAAAGTATTTAGAAGCCTCTGTTGCTATTGGGTACGCCTCATGAAATATGAAACATAGGATTCAGAGCGACTTTGTGGCATCTTTTCACTTAAATCTTTATGAAATTAACACTTAGCCTAATTCAGCATTCCGTAGGTCTAGAGGAACATTTCAAGAAAAAGCTGCCAAATCCCAGCTTTCTCTCACCAGTTACACATGAAGCATCTCTATCAAGGACCCATCATTTATGATGCCCATTTTGTTATATGTTCAGAAATCAGGTTTGTCTTTCTCCAAAAAATTAAGGTGCAATACAAATTGAATCAACCTTCGTTGGCCAGAATATTTGAGTAATAATTTGTTTTTGTGGCTTTAAACCCCAAATCATTCCTTTGTAAAATGTGTCTGCATTGTCTTCTGTGAAATAATAGATCAGAATGCCTTGTTTTCCTTGTGCTCTCAGCCCAAAATGGTTTTGTGCATGTGTGTGAATACACATATTAATGAACACAAACCCAGCTTCTGTACATGCAAAACACACGGATGAGATATAAACACCTGCTTCATTGGTTTCGACACCTTAGTTATTAATAGTATTCCTGTTGGTTAGATAAAGTGATCCACTTGAGCCAGGCAGAGCTGAAATGACTATCAGTTAATGATGCCACAGTGTTAGCCACCTGCATGAATGTGGTCAAAATGTCACTCAAATTGGACTTTCTGGTTTTTATCATCATCCTAATATGTCATATGACTTTCAGGCTAATTTAACTTTTTTTTTCTTTCTGCAAATTAATTTAATCTAGTTACTCTATTTTGGAATCACCTCACCCCACCCCACCCCTGGCCAAATTAATTTCTCTCATTTCAGCATCATCACGGGAAGCAGGGATGCTCCATTATTTTTCACAACCAACTTCTTTGCTTTGATGTCCCCTAAATTCTGTGATGACATCCTAACTGTTTCAAGTAGAGAGGAATGGGCTCCCTGAGGTTGGACACTAGCAATTGTCGGGTGATGCTCACAACTGCGAACACTTAGCTTATTGAAGTGCCTCTATTTACATGTTTAGTTATAATATGTATTTTTCTAACAGAAATACACGTCTGTAATTGGTGTATATTATACTTTGTATATGTTATAACAAAAGCTAAACAGGGGCTAAAGTCTTTAGCAGAGAAGGATGAATTCCGAATTCATGAGCGAGAGCTCTGCTTATGGTTCTGCGCTGGAGGACAGCCATGGCAACCTTCTGTCACTTCAGCGAAGGTCAAGGTGGCACTTTGATGATAGCCGTCCTAGAACAACCTTAGCGATAGCGATGTGACTCCCTTGCAGTGGCTTACCCAGACACGTAGCTTCTGTCACCTGTTTTCATTGTAAGGGATCGAAAATACTACTATGTCTACACTGAAAAACACGATTAATCCTTGACAAGTTGTATTAATTATGAAAGTAACATTCTATAACTCAAACACACTGAAAATATTATTGGACGCAGAACCCTGGCATTTAATTTATGTTCCCTGCTGGAGACCTTAGCCTGCTTTAATTCTTTAGCCATTACACACATGTTTTGGCTACACACTGAGCACCAACTAAAGTCCCCAAGGAGGAATAAAAACCTAGCAAATTCCTGAGTTGTGATTCTTTTGTTACTTCTATTTGCAAGGCTAATTGTCAAGTGGTTTAATTAAACGTGGAAGTGTTAGCAAATGCAAGTTTTGATGGAATCAAAACTTGCAGAAACCCAAACTCATTTTCATTTACTCACAGTCACTCACAGACCTGACTTTTAACTTTAAAACGAGCAAACAAACCAAAAGTGGCAGTTTAGCTTTGACAGCAGAAGAGGAAAGGAGACCATAACTTACAAATTTGCAATGTGTTCCTCCTCGGTGGGGACATTAGCCAGTGTTTGCTTTTACACCAAATTATACAAATAGAGTATCTATCGGGATGCATTCTGGAGCCTTGCTGGATCACGGTTTGCTGCAACACGGGGACTCAGCCTAGCATGGGGCCGTGTGAACCTCAGTCAGAGCTGAAAAGTTACCGGAATCCTTGACCTTGCCTTGCAAGGAGGTACTTCCCTGAAAAGAACCCTAGTGATGGCTAGAAGTGAGGTCTCTGTGTGCATATACATAATATATATGCAGGAAAAATGTGTGCACCAATAAAACCTACAATTTATGTGACTGTCAAATGAATATTATTTAGGTTAAGATTTTTCATTTCTGATTTGAATAGAAAATTGCTATTAATCTTGTATTAAAATAGTTTTTAAAAATCTACCAGTGCCCTTTCTGCATTTTCTTAATTATTGTCATAGTCGACATTTCAGAGCTTTTGAATTTTTTGTGTATTTGAGACCTTTTAAGAAGCTGTACTATGGAAAAAAGAAAAGAAGAGAAAAAGAACTGGAGATTCAATCAGTACCACTCACTCAAGTACACCTGGCATTCCAAATCATGAACATTTAAAACTTTAGAACACTTGGCGCTTCCAGACGTGTACGAAAGATCCCGTATCTCTCTGCCTGTGTATTGGTTTCTTCTCTAAGATAAAATTTAGTGGCTTAAGTACTGATGTCAAGATTTTGTGAGGTCAGAAAAATAACAGTGCGTGTGGAAGAACAACATTGGTGAAGGTTCGTTTGACAAGTGCTCACTGAACTCCCGCTCTGTACGGAACCTGCTCTAGGTGCTGACCACCGGTTGGCAAAACCACCAGCTGGAAAGTGTTCATCCTTTATCAAGTTCACCATAATTATTACAGATACGTTATGTATTTCAAGGTGGTCTTTTAAATAAAGGGACCCATATAAATAAAGTGATTAAGGATACAACATTTAACTGTAAGCAATATTAAAGTTAGCTCACAATCTGGCTATGTTGGTCTCAATTGAGAAAAGTGATTTCTGCAAAACAATTAATGAACTTGAGTGTAAATTCATCTACAACTAGCATAGAGCAATTCTATTTGGAAATAAACTGAAAGCAATTTCACGGAAAGGAGGAACATCCGAATGGGTTTGAAAACCAAATAAAACCACAGATACTTTTTTTAGGTAACAATAATTTTTAACTTGCTCTTTGGATAAATGGGCCGAGATAATAGTCAAAACATTCACACAACTGTGAAATATGACCTTGATTTTTAAATTACCAACTTGTAAAATAGACATGTAGTGTTGTTTCATGTTTTGAGAGCTAAAAAGACATAGCCACAAGTTTTTTCTGTTCAAATAGACATTCAGAGTTTATTTAGTATACACATACATTTCCATTCCATAGACACATTTATTTGCTGATTCACATGTGTGGCTGAATATTTTGTTGGCTCACAAATGGGGCATACACAAAGCCAGGAGGAGCAGGTTGCTTGCCTTTGGAGCTTGATTAAGCAGCTCGTACTCTTGCACACCTTAAAACACAAAGCAGAGCAAGAAAATGGATATTTTACCTTGTGAGAGCTCAAGTTTGAAGAGAAACAGAAAGGAAACTAACAAACTATATCCAGGGTAAATGGAAGAATATTTACCTTGCATAAAGCTGTCTGCCCTTCAAAAAGAACAAGTGTCTATGGATTTTTAAATAAAAGAAAAGGTTGACCTGGGTAATAACAGTCATGTATTCTTTCAAAAGATGTATAATGAGCAATTCGTCACATGCCAAACACAGTCCTGGGCACCAGAGCAAGACACCAAGATTTCCTTTCTCAGACAACTTATGTCCTGGTAGGTGAGAGACAGACAACACAAAGTAAATGATAAACCGATTTTGTTAGGCAGAAAAAGTCAAGAAGCATATGGTTTCACTCATATGTGGGATATGAAACTGAAGGCAGCACATGAACAAAACAACCAAAACACAAAAGGTCGCAGACACCAATGACATATGGTGCTTACCAGAGGGAAAGGGGGCCGGGAGGTAGTGAAGGATACAGGGGGTCAAGTGCATGGTGACAGAAGGAGATGTGACTTTGGGTAGTGGGCACACAATGCAATGCACAGATCAGGTGTCAGAGAAAAATGTAAATTCGAAACCTATATGATCCTATTAATTTATGTCACCCCAATACATTCAATAACAATAAAACAGGCCGATTTGAGAAAATGGGAGATGTCGTGGAGGAACTGAGGGAGGAAATGGGATAGTGACAAAGAAGGAGTCTCTTTAGTTTAGTTTGAATTCACTCGTTTATTTATTTGTCCATGCATTCGACAGCTATTTTGAGAGCCAGTTTTAGAGGCTTCATTTTAGAAGACCCTGGGGATCCATAAGAGAACAAGATGTACAGTATCCTTGCTGCTTTCATTCTGGTGGTAGAGGCAGAAAATAAATAAGTAAATACATAAAAGAGATATTCATTGATTGTGCTAAGTAAGTGCTGGGAGGAATATCACAGGGGAGGCTGGGCAGGAACTCCTTCTGAAAGAGGCCACTGTTGATCCACATGGATGGTTTGAAAATGTATCTTAGAGTGAAGCCAACAAGACTAATGATGGATTGGATGTGCGGTGAAGGTAAACACAGAGGACTCTGTATCACTCCTAGGTTAAGCGATTTGTCAGAAGTTATGGGGCTCGTGTGGGTGAGCCAGGATTTCAATCCAGATGATGCATCTGCTCGACTTGATTCATAACCCAGAAGAGTCTCCCCAGGGAGCATCAAGCTGTGTTTTAAAGATGGGAGGGAGGCACCCATGTGCAGACCTGGGACTAGACCATTTCTGGCAGAGAAGGATCGTATGCAAAGTCTCAGCTCAGGAATGTACTCCAGTGTGGCTGGGGGCCAGGTGCAAGTTGGTGGTGGTGGGAGGTGATGGAAGGGCTAAATGGCGGCAGCTGTGTGAAGTTAAATGGCCAAAGCCATGGTCTTCTACCATCTGGTGAAGCCAAAACCCTAAAGAGGCCACCCCTATGTGGCAGCCCTGCTGGTAACACACACTAGCATTTTAAACCACATTTTAACCAAGAACTATGCTAATATCTTGATGTACTTCATCTTTATAGGATCTCTATGATGTAGGAATAATGCCTGTTCTTTACAAAGACAAAGGACAGTGAGATTAATTAACTTGCTCAGTCACACAGGTGAGGCTGTGATATGAACTGAAATCTGTAGCATCTAAGCAGAAAAGTGGCCGTGTATGAAGATATTTTTTGTCTTTTATTACAAACACAATACAATTATCCAAGGGTGTTCTAAGGATCGGCACAAGTACATGAGCAGGAATTCATGGGCGTTTACTTCCACAGGAGGTATGTATTAGAATTTTATTCCAAGCTGTAGTGCCATTTAGCTGTTTTCTGTTTTAATTTTTTTCAAAATTAAAATTCTAGGTAAATAAACTACTGATTCTGGGTTCTTGCAGTTTTGAACTTACAGCCACGGTGAACCGAAGTTGGATGCCTAGGACCGGAACATGTGTATCAAATCTGCTTTCCCCTTGTTTGTATATTTGGCTTAAGCATCATATTCACAGAAAGCAAATCATCCATAGCCCTTAGCCCAATTCTCCATGGCTCTTCCCATACATTAGCCTTGTCTATAATTTATCTATTCAGGCGGTCAATCAGACCCAAAGCATAAATCAAAACAATGCAACGATGACCCTGGCCGGTGTGGCTCAGTTGATTGTGACACTGAAAGGACATGGATTAGATTCCTGGTCAGGGCACATGCCTGGGTTGTGGGTTCAGTCCCAGTTGGGGTGCATACAAGAGTCAGACGATCGATGTTTCTCT
Source organism: Anoura caudifer (assembly GCA_004027475.1). Taxonomy (NCBI): domain Eukaryota; kingdom Metazoa; phylum Chordata; class Mammalia; order Chiroptera; family Phyllostomidae; genus Anoura; species Anoura caudifer. The sequence goes on along the minus strand of PVKU01001871.1, from coordinate 188,444 downwards.
CTCACATCGCTGCTTCTCTCCCTCTCCCTCTCCCTCCCTCCCTTCCTTCTTGCTAAAATCAATGTCCTCGGGTGACTGTGTTGTTGACTAGACAAAGTCCATGACCTTGAAGACCCATTCAAATCGAAGTCCTGAGGATGGTTTTCTCAGTTAAAAAGAAGACGGGAGAGTTAGACCAGTCCAATAGCTCAGCCACAGGAACACGGTAACAGATATTTCCAAGCCAAGTCTGGTGGAATGATACTCCCATTATCTTCTGATTCCTCGCTGATCCTGAATCCCATATTGTGAATTAGAGTATATGGAGTTTCTGCATGTGAACAATTATACTAAGCCAAAGACATTTCAAAGTGTTTTATTAAAAGTCTGTCAGTGACACAGTAATGATTTTATTGGTTTTTATTTGTTTGAACCATTGTATATGCATTAGCATATTAATGCTATTTTTATACAGGCAAAGATAAGCCCAGGTTCTGTGCATATTTTATTTTTAAGCTTGAAGGTGCTTTTTTTTTTTTCATGGAAAAGGGGAAACTTTACATCGAGTGGTATGTTATTAGACAGAGAGAATGAGCCTCCAGAAATGTGCAACTGAAATGGATTTCTCTGGGAAAAAGTAAAAAAGACTCCCCCCACCTCCAAAATCTTCCTTCCTCTGGAGCAATCCTATGACCTCTGCTTCCTTGTGCCTCATGAGGAGAGAGGGCAGTGTGGGATAGCTTGGAGGAGGTAAAATGAAGAAGGAATACAATGAAGAAAGAATAGAAACCCAGTGCCATTTGAAACACATGATGTTCCCTACATTTAACTTGATCATTTCTGAACCTGCGGTGTGAAAGTCTCCTCTCCAAGGAAAGACTCCCTACAGACAAGGTGAAAAGTGGCACTTAATGAAAAACTTAAAGAGAAACCACAAAGATTCCAAAAAGCATGTGAAAAGGTGCTCAACATTCCTGATCATCAGGGAAATGCAAAGCAAGATCACCTCACACCCAGTAGGATGGCCACTATCAATAATAATAATAATAATGTGTTAGTGAGGATGAAGAGAAATTGGAACCCGTGTGCACTGTGAGAGGGAATGTGAAATAGTGCGGCCACTGTGGAAAACAATAGGGAGGCTCCTCGAAGACCTACACATGGAATTACCACACGATCCAGCAATGCACACCTGCAGGTCTGTATCCAAAAGAATCGAAAACAGAGTCATGATAGATATTAGCACCTCCATGTTCTTTGCAGGATTATTCACAATTGTCAAGAGGTGGATGCTGCCTAAATGTCCATCAACAGTTGAATGGGTTAAGAAAACAATGATATATATATATACACAATAGAAAATTATTTAGCCTTTAAAAAGAAGGAAGCTCTAACACATGATATAATATGGATGAACCTTGAGGATAATATGCTAACTGAAGTAAGCCAGTATAAAAAGACCACAGTAGGAAGGAAGGGAGGGAGGAGAAAAGAAAAGAAAACAAAAGAGAAGAGGAGAGGAGAGGAGAGGAGACACAAGACCCTGTTCTCAAGAAGTCCAGGATCTAGTGTAATCGTGAGATACCGAACAAATTTATAAACAGCTGAGTGTATAATTGCTGTGATAAGGGTTGTGATAGAAGCTTTATTGAGCACCCCAAGAATAAAAAAAAGAGGCAAACAGGTGCTGTGGAAATAAAACTGGTCAAAAAAAAATAGAAAGCAAATAGAGTAATTATGTTACATTAAGTGAATAAATACTCTTCTTCACACACGAGGTGTAAATTAGATGTCAGTGTGTCCCAGGTCATCCAGCAGCCCCCCCTCATGTCTGTTGTCCCAGTGTAATTATTCATAGCACCCCTTTCACTCTCCGCCTTGAATGATGAATTATACGGCCACCGTAGCCATGAATAATGGCGATTCACATGATCAATTTGCACTCAAATGTGTATGACATCTTATAATTTTTCAAAATACCCACCCAGCTGAAAGAACTATTGAGTAATGCAATTCATCACAAAGGTGCCTATTTAAATCCATCCTGCCTACTTGTTGTACTGAAAACATCTGCCATTGGAATCAACCATCCAAAAACAACTGGAACATTGTCAAGTACACTACGCAATCCCAGCGCAGAAATACCCAGCTCTAAACACTAGCCTGTTTTCATCTCAAAATGGATCGCACTTGGAACTCGATCCTGGGTGACCGACCCCTCCTGCTTTTCAGCAATTTTTGCTGGATATGTCATCGAACAAAACTGCTGACAATTGGTACTGCTCCAGAAGCTGTATTTTGATTCCATTTGCTGCTATTGGACAGATGCGACTTGCGGCATGTTTTCTTCGTTTGCGCATCTTAGCAATCCAAAAACAACTACAACCATTTTCTCCTGTTTTCTGAGTCACATGTAGGGTCAGTTTCTTGACCACTATTGATAGGTTGGCCGTCCCTCTCGGAGTTCCCAACCTTTCTCCTGCCCTAGCATGAAGGGCATGTGGTGCTTGCATCAGGGGATAGCTGTAGTTTCTTATACCTTAACTGCAACCCTGTCCCTTTTCCTGCCACTTAAATGAGCATACAAGAATGCAAGGAGTCAATGGGTGTAAGGTGTCAGAGAGCCAATGATGAGTTCACTCTAACTTGGAGTCACTCACAAATTTTACTCATTCACTTGCTGCTTCTAACAAACCACTTTCTAATCAACTCCTAGAATGGATTTATAAAACTGTGTGCAGTTTTTCCCCTTAACATCTGGGAGAATGTGTTCCAAAGAGAACAAAGTGTGTTATAAAAGTGCCACCTGCTGATACTGTAGGAAGGAGAAAAGCTTTCTCTACCCTTCTAGGTTCCTCTGGCTGGTCTAATAATTAAATTGACATAAGGTGGATTAACAGGAGGAACACAAATTTAATTATGTATGTATAGGAGCCCCACAAACACAATGAGATTGCAGGGTAAGTTGGGCAATCGAGGCTTGTCTACCATCTTGAGCTCAGGAAAGGGGCAGGGCCTGGAGTTTCCAAGGGGAGAAGGGTGATTCGCAGCATAGAAGACGAGCAGTTGTTTGACTATTAGACGTCTGCCTTGTCGTATGGACAGGTCGTTCAGATAAACAGTTATCTCTGGTGATAGTTCTCTTCCTGGGCCAGGCTCCCTATCTAAATTCTCTTAGGTAATTAGGAAGAGGGGAAAGTCTTTCTTGAGTCTGCTGGGTCTTGATTGCTTTCAGCTCCAAACAGTGCAGGTGTCAAAGTGGTGGATTTTGTGAAGATGCAGTTTGTACTCCTTCAATACTCAACATATAATACGATGCTTCTTAGATGGGAGGTCACTGACAGAGAGGCTCTTACTCCCTCCTTGGAAGTCACTCAGCCCTTGAAGGAGGGTACTTCAGACTCCTTTTTGCAGGTGCGCCTATTCCTAAAGATGTTCTCTAAGGATGTTAGTATGAATATGGTGATTTGCATTGTCTACAGAACAGAGATGAGGGTCCCTTCTAGAATTAAAAATATTATACAAGACTTGTAAAATCTAGCAAGTGATCTAAATTTAACTCAGATATCTGTATACTATGATATATGTTTAGGAAGATATAGGAGATATATAACTGATCAAGGCATCCTGCCTCTCCCAAGGAGAATATAATAACACTTACTAAAAAAAAAAAATTACAGAAGCAACACCAATAATAACAATGCCTAGAAACCCTTTTCATATATTAATTCATATTATCCTAAAGATAAAATGTCCTTAAAAATTAATGGGTATTATTACTGTCCTAAGTAAGCAGATAGGTGAACTGAAGCAATGATAGGTTGACTCACCCAAGTTTCCAAATAGCTCGAAATCAGCAGATGTGGAAAAAATGTTGAAAGAATTGTTCATAATAGCCAAGAAATGGAAACAATCTAAGTCTCCATTAACAGATAAACAAAGAAGATGTGCTGTATATATATGTATATGCATATGAAAATTATTCAGCCATGAGAAAGAAATTGTCATTTGTGATAACGTGGATGGACATTCAGGGCATTATGCTAAGTAAAACAGGTCAGACAGAGAAAGATGAAGAACATATGACATATGTGGAATCTAAAAAAGTTGAATTCATAAAAACAGAGTAAAATGGTGGTTGCTAAAGGCTGGGGGGTGTGGAGAAACCGGGGAGATACAGGTCAAAGGGTACAAACTTCCAGTTATAAGATGATTCTGTTCTGCAGAGCTGATGGATACCACAGTGATTATAGTTAATAAAATATATATCATTACATATATAGTCTATATATTATACTATACACTTGAATGTTGCTAAGAGAGTAGATCTTAAATGTTCTCACCACAAAAAAAAAGACGTGTTAGTTATGTAACCTGAAGGAGATGTCAGCCAAGGCTTTGGTGCTAATCATTTTGCAACATGTAAGTGTATCAAATCAACATGTTGTACACTTAAATTTACACAATGTTATACGTTGATCAAATCTCAGTAAAGCTGGAAGGAAAGAAAAAGAAACTGATGGAATTATCAGAGCTGGAAACAAACAGCGCGGGTATTCAAAAAGGTGCGCAGCTCTGAACGAGCGGAGGCAAAGTCCTCCCTGCTACGCAGTAGCGTGAAGGAAGGGGAGGGGCCCCCTTTCGGAAGTAAGGATCTAGAACGGGCCCCAGTGCGAGCACAGACCATGAAAAATAGTCACCGATCCTCTCATTTCCATATATGCTTCTACTCTGCCAAGACTTTAAAAATTGGGCTTCCTGTGCATCCCCTGGGGTATGGGGAGAATGCATAGCTCTGGGAGGATCTACATAAAGCTACACGTATATGCACATAAATATATACGGGCTGGAATAATTGATCAAATGGAGACCTAGGGGTCTCCCCACAACTCCCTGTACTCCGGAGAAACAAACAAGGCAAAATATTGACTAACAAAGTTCTGCTCCCATCTTCAGATCTCGATGACATCAAGACAAACCACAGTGGCTGGTGCTGTTTATGAGATCATCTAACCTCTTGACTGAATTACAGCTCTGTAATCATACTCTCCTATTTATTACCCTGCATACAGCACTCCATTATCTAGAGTGCTGTCAGAAAACACCTTCCCGGCTGCTGAATGGCCCTAATCACAATTCTTTTCTAACCCATCCCTGCTCAGGGGCTGTGGGGGTGGAGGAGGGAGCAGAAGGGAGAGGAGCGTTTTCAGCGACAAGTAGAAGAAGGTGGTTGACATTTCCACCAAGCTCTCAGTCGATGTTACTTTGCCCCAAGCCTTTATTAACCCTCTATGAAACACGGCAATTTCCTACGCCATGGTCATTAAAGTAAATACCATTTCTCCCCATAAGGCTCCTTGATATTTCATGCCGAACATTTCAGAGACAGTGCTCAGAAGTCGCCGAGCAGCTGGACTGTGAAAATCGGTGTTCCCATCCATCAGAGGAAGGAGTAGGCTGCGGGGACTTTGTGTTTTGTATTTGCTTTCCATTCATTATGGGTTTCTTGCTGAGCTGGCCTTTTCCACACATATTGAAGACTGAGCTGACTAATGACTCTCCATGAACACCAACTCCTGTTGGTGATTATGCATCTTTGGGAAAAAATAATAAATAAACACTATTAAAAGATTTTGCTTTACAGCGACAGCAATCAGGCCAGATGTGATATTGTGTTATTAGACAAGGCCATCTCAAAAAGGTTTGAAGGTAACATTTAAAAAGTAATCCCTATATTAGCTTGCCTAGCACGATGCCCTGTAAGTGCTTAAAACACATAAGAGGTCTGAGTTCGGATGAAGAATCTGTTACCAGAAGGTGACAGTAATTACTCTGTCCCCAAACTCAAATTGTATTTCCCCTGCCTTTTGCCTGCAAAGTTGCCAGTACGTACACTACCCAGCTTTTCAGCTGGAGCACGTCACTTCTCTTTCCTGCTGGTTCACATGCATTAATGAGTGTGTGCTCTTATTAACTCTGTAAGACAAGAATACTGTAGCCAGGTTGTTATACCCACTGCCTCGTAGAGATCATAAAGGATAAGGATAAAATTTAATTTGCAGTAATTCTTTGGAGCCGAGTAATAGTTACAGGAGTTCTTTGTCAGAGCATCTCAGCTCTTCATTAAGTACTCAGCCGCTCAATCCTTTTCAACTCCGGTAGAATCAGCCGGGGAGCACTTGGGTAGCTCCATAAAAGGCGTTCTCCTAATCTCCAGGCCTTTGGAAAGACTCTTTAGCATCTGTTGAAATATTTTTCTCCTTCTAATCTGCCTGAAACTAAGAGGGAAAAGATTCCGAGATGTTTCTTAATTAAGCAATAAGGAAGGGTGAGGGTGGTCCGTGCTGAGTTAATCACAATGGTAAAGCATGAAAAAAAGCAAATGAGGTAAGTACCCTAAATCCTTAGGCATCTAATTTCCCTCTGAATGTAACTTATTGCTATTAACTACGAAGCCTTCTTACATCGAAACAGGAAGATGCAAATGTGGAAAAGCCTAAATGCAAATGCGAGGAAAGGTTAAGGCTGTGAGAGATGGAGGGAAAAAAACAGGGATGCAATAAAACCTCCAGCAAATTCCGACCTTTGGCCTGGAGAGGGGAGGAAGGAGCCTGCAGCGGCCAGAGGGAGCTCTTACTTTGGTTGCTTTATCTTTATCGTGGAACCCCATGCTTTGGGGAGTGGCCAGCAGAACTGCCTCCTTCACAAAGCAGGACATGCAGTCCTAAGAAATGGGAGATGAGATGTAGGAGAAGCCTGTTAGAGGCAGCTATGGCTAAGAAGCATGAGTAGCTTCACCGAAAGGAATTCCCAGCGCCATTCCAAGATATTCATTCAGCATGCAGCTAGTAAAGAAAATTCAACCGAGAGCACAAATCCCATTCCCCAAAACTGGTTTGCAAACCCCTCTTTAAAATCATCAGAAAAGTGAGCATCTGAACCTTTAAGCCCTCTTTCTAGCAACTGTTTTCAAACTGGGACTCTGAATCCCTGCAAACTCCTAACTGGTGTTAAAAAATGATTAAAGATGATTTAAGTGATACAAACTTAACACTTCAGGAAGTGGGCAGTATCTGTTGAGAGACCAGCAAAATGGGGCAACAGGCAGGAAGCTTTTGTAGGGTAAAGCAGAAGGAACAAGAAAGAGAAAAATAAAAAATACCTCGTTGTCTGGGGCCCCACGGTCCACCTTGTTTGAGGTGAGAAGACCCAGAGCTGGCTTGGCTTTTGGGGGTAGGTGACTGGACAGCCTGCATTTCTGGTCAAGCAAAGCCTTCACAGGGTCATAGAAGTGTTTTTTGTAACCGCAGAGAAACTTCATTTCTTTAATATGATCTGTTTCCTTTGGATTCAAACTGGCTTCATTCAACACCCGACTCTCCTACCTCCCTCTCCCTGGCTCGACCACTCCCTGCAATCATTAAGCCCTCAGGGCAATGAGGTTCAGACCCCATCAGATAATCTTAGGAGCAAAGCCTGGTGTCTGTTGACCACAGAGACTGAGTTTAGGTCAAACCACAGATAACATCTAGGCTTCAGTGGTGTTTCAGCTGCAGGCCCAGCAAACTGGGGAAAGCAGACAAAGTGACGCCATGGCTGACATCGGGACTGGGTGCGCTGATCAATTACCCCTTACCGTAGCACCAACCAGTGTGGAGTGACCATGACCCTGACCACAGCCTTAACTCCCTTAGTCACGGTGATTAATGATTTTTCCCTATATAATCCATTTCCTGGAAGCCATCCGGGAGCCAGGTCTTTGAGCATTAGCTCACCTGTGACTCTGGGCGTGGTGCCATCTCCCTAATAAATCCTTACTTTCTTGGCTGCGAACCCCTGTTCCTGTCTTATTGGACTTTGATGTGGGCAGACAAACAACTGCCTTTAGCCCCATAACATGTTGCTGACATGGCGCCCAAGCAGGAGCAACTCCATCTTGGGCTTAGAAAGTTATTTCAACACCACCAAATCTGGCATTTGCCAGAGAAGCATCGCAGCTCAAACTCCTTACCTCTTCAGGCCATTGACTGACCCAAGAGGTCTCTTTCTACTACGATTATTCAGCTCAGAGATCAGTAATAGGTATTCACTCTGGAGCAGTCTTCGACCCTGCGGGATACCTTTTTCACCTTTGTGAAAAATTTACTCAGGACTTCCTTAAGTTAATTTCATGCAATGACTTGTTAAAATAGCTGCAGTAACAACAAAATCCTTTATCCGCTCTGCCATTTTCATTGTGATTTTCCTTCTCCTAAGCATCTGAGTAGAATACATGCACCGTGCCACCCCACACTTCCTGTGGCTTAGCTTTTCCCTTTTCACATTGACATTTTACTCCACAAAGAGAGGAAAGGCTGCTGGTTTAAAACTCTACATTACATACTAGATGAAGCGCCTAACTGGCGTTTTGTACTTGGCCTTCAGTACGGTCAATCCTCATGAGTTGTGCTTTTGCCAATTTGCCTAGTAGTTAAAAATCATTTGTATCCCCAAGTCAATACTCAGGCACTTCCACGGCCGCTCAGAGACAGGCCTGTGCGCAGAGCAGGGGAGAAGGTGAGTCAATCGAGGCGCACGTCCTGCGGAGGTTGGAGGAGGTGATGCTTTGCTTGCTCATTTCAGCTCTCCTGGTGTAAACTTGTGTCCATTTTGCAGTCTGTTCAATGCCATGTTTTTCACATACTGGTGCTTTTTGGTGATGATTTCACAGTTTATAATCACCCCTGAGCATATGCTGAAGCACTGTGTAGCGTTCCTAAACTCAGGGAGTTTGTGAGTTGCCTTGCAAGGAAAATAAATGCATTAGGTAAGCTTTGCTCAGGCATGTCATAGTGTTCTTGGCTGTGAGTTTCACGTTAATGATCAACAATATCTACTAAATAAGATGGCTTTAAACAGAAACACACATAACACAAAGTTGTATATTGATTGGTTGATGAAAATGTTGTGGCAGAGGCTTGCAAGAACCTAACCCTGTGTTTGCCCTAGAGGCAATGATTTAGTAGTATTTGCTAATTCACTGTTTGCTGTGACTTTATACATCAAAATTGCTGACTCCACGTTCTCTGCTAGTCAGCTGGCTCTAACCAAAGCTGATAACGTTTGCAGTGGTTGTGAGGTGAGATCATGTCCATATGAAACAAAGTGTTTTTTTAGAGTCTTCTCTTTAGCATATTAGATTATAGATTTTTGTAAGTCTTTTGAGATCCGCCACAACTGAACCTCTCTTTGGCCATGTTTTCCAACCTTCCCCTGCATTTGTAAGGTTCTGGTATCGATGATGGGGCTACTCGAGCCCAGAGGGGCCCCACCTAGAGCTTTTGACCATCTGTAGCCCTGCCCACAGCCCTGGGGGCTGAGCAAATCAATATTTTGGCTATAAGTTAGATGTAATGTCTCTCCAATAACTCTGCTTTAAGAAATAAGAAACACTGAAATAAGCTATTGTAAGGAATATTTGGAGGCCTTCTTCTAGATTTTGCTGGCCTGGTACCTCCACTGATACCTTGTTTGCCTTCGTAGAATAGAGTAAGTCCCTCCATCAGTACCCCAAGCAGGCACAACTACATAAGGTACCAGCCCACAGCAAAATAAACCTGTGGGGACAGCTGTATGGGCATGCGGCCCGTCCCGGTGCACGGGCCTGGTGATCAGAGAGGCGTATGCTTGCTTTTATGCTCTCTTGAGATCTCTACGACTGACTATATATGTTTTCTTGGAGGCTCAACTGCTAATTATAAAAGCCAGCGTATTCCTAGGTTTCAATTAGCTACTAAGAAACTCAGAGCTAGATTTGGTGTCCCACTCTGTAATTAAATTACGCCAGTAACAAGATATTACCGATTCCTCGCTTGCTTTTGCTTCATTTTTATCCTGTTGATATTTTAAATTATCCCCTGCTTTACATTTTATTCACTTTTGTCAACCAAAGTTGCTGAAGACAAGCAAGGCAAAAATCCCATGGAAATGAAATGATCTTCCAGGCTTTTTTATAATCAAAAGCCACGAACGTCAGCGTCATTAGCCGAGATTCAGTGAATGATTACTGAACACCTGTGTGTCTGTCATTTTGAGTGTCTTCACACATGTTACATAATTCAACCCACTGACAGTGTAAAAGGTACTATCATCACTGAAGTTTACAAAAGAAACTTGAGGTTCAGAGAACATATACAAGATCTTTCCAGAAGGTATCCAGCCAATACAACAAATAGAGACATTTATTGACAAAGACACAAGAAATATTGTACACAGGACAATGATGCCTCAGTCCCCTTCAAAGTAGGCACCTTGGGACCTCACACAGTTCTCCCAATCACCATCAGCTGCCCCATCGTATTTTCCTGAATCTCATCGACAGTCTGAAATCTCGTTCCCTTTCAAAGGTGATTTTAGTTTTGAGAAAAGCCGGAAGTCACAGGGCACCAAATCTGGGCTGTAGCGGGGCTGAGTCACCTGGGTGATTTAATGTTTCACAAAAAAATACTCTTCAGGAGATGGCATGCATGAGTGGGCACATTGTCGTGATGAAGCTGCCAATCACCAGTTGCCCATAGCTGTGGTCTTCTGAATCATCTGAATAATATCCGCAGAGGAATGTTCAAGCTTAACGCAAAATTGGATCCAGATTCGTTGGCTTTACTCGCTCATTTTGAATGCGATGGCCACACAGTCCACATGCTCACTCAACAGCATCTACCGCCCCCACTGACTAGTACAGTGAAGTTGTCATTATTCACACATGTGCATTCCAGTCCACTCTTCGTGGCTGCCAGGTCACATCGACACCACGCAAACCATTCTCATTACATGAACAACGGTTGGACTTTTTCAGGCCAAACCTGGTATCATTTGTCCAAGGTCTAGAACTAGCAAATGTTAGGAAAGGAACTTAGACGCATCGCAGCTTTCTGCTTCTTGGTGCAGCGTTCTTTCCGTTATAATATGCAGTTTCTCCTCCTCACCTTATTGGATGGAGTCTTGAAGATCATTTAACCCTAAAGCCCCCAACTTGGCGGGTGAGCAGAGTGGGCCTGGGAGAGGTCAGGTCAGGTGCCCCGGACCACCCCGCGCACGGGTGGAACTCAGGATTACATGCCCCCCGTCTCCCGACTCCGGTCCCACAGCCGTGGCTCTCCCGAGGCTCTTGTCCTTTCATCCTTCCCATCGCCCTTACCTCCAGGGTCAGATTTGATCACCTTCACTGGCTGGATGATCACATCCTGCAGCTGACTTCCCAAATCAGTAATTCCTGCTCCGAACTTGCTCCTGAATGCCAAGTTGCATCTTTCATTTTCCAAAGGTTGCTCATTCAAATAGTAAAACTGTTGCTCACTCATTTGATTTTTCAACCAATATTTAGTAAGTGGCTTCTCTGTGTCGGTGCGGGGAATGTAGTTCTCTTTGCTTAGGTTTCACAGTTTAAATACATAGACATTATTTTGATATGTTTCATGGCCCACTGAAAAAGAATTCATGAGCCTGGGACTGCAGATTAGAATGAGCCTCGGCCAAATCCCATCTACCTGACAGTAGCCAGTGCTAATTCTGATGCTAGTAAATACCCAAAGACCTAAGACAGTGATACCGAAAGCCCAACAACAAACATATATTCCCAGAAAGTAAAAAAAAAAAAAAAAAAAAAAATCCTAAAAATTGTAACTATACCTCACCATTTCCATGTAATCTCTGAACTTTTTCAGGATCTTCATTAGCCTATCCTTTTCCTTTGCTATAAAACCCACAGTTAACCAGATTACATTCCACGGAGGTTAAATGCACCCATGTTTGATTTCTATCCTTGTCCCAAATATATTAAATGTGTGAAACTTATTACTAGTATTACTCTTTCCCTTTTCACTTCATTTTTCAGTTGCTTTTCTAACATATGAGGGAGTAAACATAAAATTAAATACTCAATTAAGGACCCAGATGCCGTGGAGGAACAAGACCTCACCGCGCTGGTGAAACTGGGCAGCAGGTGGCGGTGCGGCCTGGGCAGCGTAGCGCACAGTTTTCCCGGGTTTGACAGTACGTGCAAACCCAGTGTGAGATCTGTACGGAAATCTAAGGGCATCAATGCATAGTTTTTGGAAGAGTATGTTCTACCACAGTCACATATGTGAAAGACAACAGATAAAATATGCAAAGTCAATAAAAACGACCTCTGGGAGGCTCAAATTGTGAATTGAAAACTAAGTTTCTAGGCATGCGTTGGGGAAGGGGACGTGCGGCCAAGCAGTAAGTAGCTCAAGCTCCAGACTGGAAGAGGTGAAGAGTTAGCCAACCCCTTCCCTCCCCGCTATCCAACCAATCCTCTCCTGTTCATCTCTCACCGAACCAAGGGATGAAAACTAAGGAAAGGGTGGGATTGAAGGTAAAGCTGCAGTAAACGCAACCTGAGCCCACCATTAAAGTTCCCAATCTCTTAGAAAGAACTGGAAACGGGAAACGTTTTCTCTGGCTTCGCAAGCACAGAAAAAATGAAACTGGTAATGAAGCAGAAGCACCCTGTCAGTTGCTTCAAGTTCACTCACATCTAACATTTCACACACCATTTGCATTCCCCAGTCTCTCTCCACCAAATGAAAAGGCAGGGCTGCCCTTTGGGGCTTAACAGGATGGTTGTCTCTCCTGCAAGTGCCTCTCTCTGCCATTCCCCCTCTTCCCTTTTCTTCCTCACTCAGTGGTGAGTCGTCTTCATGACCACGGAAGCCGGTGGTCATGACTCGGTGACTCTGCTGTCCCACCTGAGCATCAGGAAATCTCTCAGGTTCTCCATCACAAAGAAAAGAGCAACGATCCCACAGCAGAGCCCTGCTTCATTTTGCGGATCTCCTCGCACCCTCTGCAGAGCCTGCTCTTGAGTTCTCGAGCTGCACTCGCTTGTCTTAATCAATGGCAGTTCACCTGCGGCTCTGGTTTCACACACCAGAGACCCGAATGAGATTAGACGATAGCATTAACGTTTATTGAACAACGTCTCTTTCCAAGCTGTTACAGTCTGAATTGTATCTCCCAACACGAACTTTGTTGCCCTCTCAAAATTCGTGTGCTGAAACCCCAATCCCCAGTATCTCAGAATGTAGCAACATTTAGAGATAGAACTTTGAGTGGGGCGATGACGTTAAAATGAGGCTGTGAGTGTAGGCCCTAAATCCAGACACATAAGAAGACACCAGGGTGCAAATGCACCACGGAAAGGTTGCGGAAAGAGGTAGCAAGAGGGCGGTCATCTGCAAGTCAGAGAGAGAGGCCCCAAAGCAAACCAGCCAGCAGCATCCGGAGGTTGGCCTTCCGGCCCCCAGAGCTGTGAGAAAATGAATTGCTGTTGTTTAAACCACCCAGGCAGTGTTCCGAAGAAGATGCATTTATAACTCAGTTTATTCTTACAACAGCCTGCGTGAATACGGAGCAAGAAGAACATTCTTAATATGTTTTGTGCAGACAAGGAAACTAAAGTCCGTATCAGTTAAAACAAAACGGAAGTTAAAAAGAAAAATTAGGTGACAAGTGACTGAGCTGGAATTTAAAGCCCTTTGGTCTGCCTCCACAGGCCACGTCTGGACCACTACGCTCTACTCTCCTCTCTATACCCAGCGGAGCCCTTGCTTCGGCACTGACGGTTCTCTTGCAATCTTCGATGAATGGAGAAAAATTTTTTTTACTCAGTTGATGGCATGGATTATGGAGTCAGGAAATTAATACATAAACCAGCTCCTCCGCTTCCTTCCTTTATTTTTAAATTCCCTGATGATGAGTTTATCAGCTAGGAATCTTCATATTGTGAGATAAATCCCACCTCACACTGGCCGGAATTGTTGTAAACGGCGGGCTGCCCCTGTTGGTTTCCAACTCTTTCTCAGGGAGGCAAAATGGCTGCCATGACTCCAGACCTCGCATCTTTACACCACAGCCTTCAGGGATGAGAACATGTTTTGGGGCATTTTTTTTTTTTTCCCTAGAGTCCTCAGTAAACATCCTTTTCCAATGTTTTGGGCTTCAGTTTTCCACTCCTGGCTAGAACCCTGGAGCCAGAGGCATAAAAGACAGTGTTTGGTTTAAGACAGTTAGGTCCCCACCCGAATCACAGATCTGAGAGTCGAGAGATGGAAATAGGGGAGACTTCCCCAAGCCTCTTAGAGGTGACCAGGGGCTGGGAGGAGAAGGAGGAATTGTGATTTAATGAGTATCGAGTTTCTGTTTGGAATGATGAAAACGTTCTGGAAATAAATGTTGACAATGGTGTTTAACATTGTGAATGAAGTTAATGCCACTGAACTGTACATTTAAAATGACAAATGTTACATTACATACCTGCCACGAAAATAAATATAAAAAGTAAAATTAAAAAAAAAAAAACACCTTCTGAACACATTTCGCTTCCATGCCAACTGAGGCCAGTGTTTTATCCTCAAAGCGCCCCTTTGCCATTGAAAAGTCCCCTTGGGAGCCCTCCCTAATTCCTGAACCGGTGCCAGGACCCACAGACATAAAAAGCACCTGCCATGTGTCAAGAGAACGACGTTCTGATTGTACTGAACAGTGACTTGCGACCGGGCTCAGGAACGACAGGCTTGTTCATGGGAGCCGAGCACCCTTCCCTCAGACTGCCAGAGATTTCACACAGGAAGATCATTAAGGTCAAAACACTCATTGGTAGTTTAAATGGGAAAAGGGTGGGGGGGAGCTTTTTAACGAATATTTTCTAGTGGCATTTTAATGTACGGAGAGGAAGGCACATGTTTCAGCAGGGGAAAGTTAGAAGTGGAACCTGAGATGTGGCATCTCTGTTTTCCCCTGTGACCACGGACAGGTAGGCACAAACCGGGATATCGCAGCAAAATCTTTCAGGGGACAGGGAGTCCTCCCATCTGACAGCTACAAGGAAGGTGAGCAGCTGGCTCTGGGACCAAAGCCACTCGGTTGCATCGCCGCTCTGGCAGGCAGGAAACGAGGTCCAAGGCAGCCACCTAGCTGCAAGGTGAGTAGTTCACGCTCACTTGTTGCGAGTAACTGTTGTTGGAAAACAATGAATTTGCATCCACGGCGCCCAGTGTCAACTTCGGAATGATTTTGTCACGTGTGCCCTTGCGCAGCTAAGCTGGAAAATGTGGGCCGTGACAGACTGAAGCGGAAAAGGAACAAATCTGCATGTTCCTGGGTTGAAAGAGCCCTTTGGTTGCTGGAGAGGCCCGATGACGCGGTCAAGTGCAGGCAGGCAGCGCCGCGCACCCGGGGCGCCGCGGATCTCCGTTCCCGCGCCGACAGCGCTCGGCCGAGAGTCGGCTCGGGATCACAGCGCCCGGGCTGTCACAAGGAAACGTGTTCGAAACACAAAGAAGCCTGCGTCTTGATCAGAGGACATCGCTGTGGGGAGAAATGAACAGAAAGAAAGAAAACGACCTGGAGTCGGTAAAATATTACAAGCCTCAGAATTGTAAAAGGCCTGAGTGAACGGAAGATGAGCTCAGAGCTGAAAAGGTTGGGAGCTGTTCGCTTGCCCCACCTCGGGGAGAGAAAGGTTCCCTGGATAGTAGGCTGGTCATCGGCTGCCATACAGAAGTCTGTGACTTAAAGCAGCGACTCGTGCACTTTAGCTGAGCATGCCTCCTTGGTGTGAAACGCAAGGCTTGAAAATACGTGTACTTTTTTTCAAGATGTTATTTATTTCCTTTCAGAGAGCGAGGGGGGAATGCAGGGAGAAAGAGAGGAAGAGAAACATCAATGTGTGGTTGCCTCACGTGCGCCCCCTACTGGGGACCTGGCCCACAAGCTGAGCATGTGCCCTGTTTGGGAACTGAACTGGCGAGACCCTTTGGATTCGCAGACCAGCGCTCAATCCACCGAGCCACACCAGTCAGGGCAAATATAGGTATTTTTTAAGAAGGAAAAAACACCGGCTAGTGGCAATAGTCAGAACAAAACTTGCTTTCTAAAGAAACAAACATATTGAAGATGAGACGTTAAGTAGAAACAAATAATAATTTTGCTGCCTTGGAAATGAAGTTTTCAGCAAAGTATTCTGTATAGTAACACCTTTATCAGCAGGGAGTAAATGAATGGTTCTCCCCAATGAAGACGGCTTCTTCTGGCAGTACTCTAAGTGTTTTGGATCTGACTCCCCCGTTTCAGTTTTTTGTTTGGGGTTCCCCCCCCTTTTTTTTCTTCCCCATTGTCTCCATGACACTGTCTCCATGTCTGGAATCCCCATTGACAGAGAACCACCGCAGAAAGAGAATAACGGGAAAGCCAGCTGGAAAATTGGACCCCCAATTCTTTCACTTAAGCAAAACTTCTCAAAATAGGCAAACAAATGGAGTCCCTGCCCCTGCCTTTCCCCTTTAATCTTTACTTGGGTGTGTGTGCCAGAAGGAAAAGGTTGGCCAAAGCTAGCTAGATACCACGTTCTCTTTAACATCTGAGTCCCTTTTCGATCTCCCGATATAAGCGACCGTGGGCACCCAAGCACATAATCGCTCTTGGCACCGTCAGGCCGACCATCCAGTGTGGAAAGTGGATTTTGCACAGGGAAACACACTACCTGACCCTGCTCACCCCCAACACCCATGTTCAGGTATTTCTATCTGGTTTCCATTCACTGATCCAGTATTTTCTCTAAACCTTTTTCAAAATTCACCAGCTTCTCAATAATTTTTAATTAAAAAAAGGAACTCCCCAATCTCCAGCTGCAGCACGATTATATAAATAATATTTAACTAAATTACACCTTGAGTGTATTTGATAAGCCTAAAAGAGTCCAACCCAAATTCCCCCCACCACACCCCATTTTTATGGCTTGCTGGTGAATACTGAACATGTCAAAATATATTAAAGAGGAAATTCGAAGGGTCTTTATTATGTGATTGCCTTGCCTGCACAGGAAATCATTTCTTCCTAAGTCTTGTGCTTTATCTGTTCTGATTTCTGAATTCACGGCAAGTCTTCCAACATTTGGATTTTTTCTCTGACCCAGGCAATTACCCACGGTGGTGAAAAGGAGCCCTAAGAACTGGACCACATGGTGCAATGTTCTAATAAAACACAAGAGGGCAGGTTTTGCTTTGTTGTAAGCCCAATTCGGCTGTGCTGTTAATCAGGAAAGTCGTTGGCCTAATTACACATTCAGAAAGGCTCAGCAACATACACGGTGAGTGAGTAATCAGAGTGTGTACTCTGGCAGAAACCTCTGGTACTTTAATAAGGAAGAACAAGTTTAAGCCTTTCTACAAGGCGGTATTTACAACACAGAGAACAATTATATTTGGGAGACACTGGGGCAGGTTTAGCGTCATGTTTATAAACCTCCGAGGGAGCAGAGAGTGGCTGGGAGAAGAACGGACCAAACTCGGTCGTATTATATCCAAGAAGTCTAACTTGAATCAAGGGGGCAAATAACACAAGTGGGTTGATGATTTCTGCCAAACAGCTATAGTCTTGGTGAAAATACACAGAGCGTACGGGCCTCGGGCAGGAACCGCGTGCTTTTGTTTGGCTTGTTTAGTTTTGGAAGACTTTAACTTACCCGATTGCTCACAATATTCTTGTGTTGTTTTCAGGATTTCTTTAAACTACCTGCAAAGCCCAATTCATTCTCCAGGTTGATTTTCAAGTTGAACTGTCATAATAGCTAAACCCCGAATATATCATCTTTGGAGAATTTTGAAAGTAATTCTTGGGGCCATGAAAGAAACCAGTAAGAAAGGCACCGGTTTGCCTGGCCAAACAATTTGGCCACTCACTTCCTTCCACTGAGACAAGGCTGTTAAGGTATCAGGTAGTGGGAGGCCCTGAAATGACACTGTGGAGTCTTAACTTCCTATCCTTGTCCCTGCAAATCGTAGAATTACGCCCCACCAATGGTGGGGAAAAGAGACGCCCAAGAAGAAAATGTAGCTGGAAAAGTGTACCCCGATATTAGGTTGCCGGAAGTAAAATCCCACATCCCATATGCCCAATGCAGAAACTGAAATGCGGGTTCTTTCATAGTTCAAGTTCTACTTTGAGATTAATTTATTCATTCAGAAATATTCACGGAGCGTTCGGGATGAGCAAGGCATTGTAGAAATGGGAGAGTTACGCACTGGGTTTTGCCACCGCATCGGGGAGAGGAATTACTCCCCTGTGCGGGTGAACTGGCTCTTTTACGGGCCTGTGTCAATTAACTGCCAACATTTTCCGAGAACTGCAAGTGCCTTGGTACCGTGGCGTTGGAGCTGTACGGAGAGGTGCACACCCCTGCCTCTAGGGGCTTCAAGTCTAGATGTATAAACAAACAGGCCATAGCTGTGACCTCAGTGGTTCTAACATGCTTCTTCTGCACCTCCAGCAAATGGATTGACCAGGAAAGCTTCCCAGGAGGGTCAGGGAGTGAGCTGCTGTGGGCCCCTCTCCTTCCCGGGTCAGTGTCTTGAAGTAGCTACTCTACTACACTCCCACCCCGGCCTTGGTCTTTCGACTGTGGAGAAGGACGTCGATAGTAACTCTTCACCTGGGAAAAGGGTGGTGTCTCCTTTTTCTTACCTGTGTAATAGAGAGCCAGGAAGTAGCCACTGCCTAGAAACCCACAGGTAGAAATATCTGTTTAAGAACTGATTTCCCAAAGTGAAGTAGCTATTGTATATTTTATATTCATTGTCAAAAGTGAAGTAGTTATGTATTATATATACTTATGTTGATGGATAGATAGATAGATAGATAGATGCTCCAAAATTAAAAGAAAATAGCCTGCAACAGACGACCAATAATCTGCAAAACAACAGTTTTATTTTCCTCTTCAGTAAGTTTTCTACCTCTTGTTAATGTGGGATTAAAATTATTCATTAGTATTATCATAATTAACAATGTTAAATTCTAAGAAAGATACAAATTAATGTCAAAGAATTTTGGAATTAGAAAAGAACTCAGTTCACAAAGGAAAGATGTTATTAGATTTCATTTCACTCCTGTGTGTTAGATTTATAAAAAAACATTTCTTTGGCAATAATAATTCATAGACATATAATTTGTCTCATTTTTTAGAGTAACCTTCCCAAACTCACAACACTTATTTTATTTTTTTAATCCTCACGTGAAGACATTTTTCACTGCTTTTAGAGAAAAAGGGAGGGAGAGAGAGAAACATCAATGTGAGAAACATCGATCAGTTGTCTTCTCCCATGCACCCGAACCAGGGACCAAATCCATGACCTGGGTGTGTGCCCTGACTGGGAATTTAACGCATGACCCTTTGGCCTACAGGATGATGCTCCAACCAACTGAGCCACACTGGGCAGGGCTGTATATGATTTTTCTAGTAGTGATGAATTAGTACATAAAGATTTAGCATATATATTCATTTCATTCAAGGTTGAATTTTTTTCCCCTGTCATTGAGAAGTATAGTTCTACAATGCTCAGTGATATTTTCAGAGTTTGTTTGCATAATATTCAATGTAGGTAAATACCAACCTTTTTATTCTGCAGGTTCATTCTACCTTTGAATTTGTTAAAAGGCATTCATCACTGATTTATTGTAATATTAGAACATTTTATTCCTCCTATATGAGCTATAAAATTTAGGAATTACTTCTTTCAGAGAGACATTATAAAATACAGTGTTTTCAATAAGTTCCAAGCACTATAGATAAAAGTAGCGAAGTATAAATGACTATTCTTTACTTCTACCTCAGATAGATCTTGCTTTAAATAAATGTTATGAGAATGTGATGTATGAAAATTCAGATATACCTGAAAGATAAGCTAGAGGTGGTTATTTGCCTTGTAGAATTATTCATAATAGTTCATCTACAAAAACTAACTTCCCCTGGTGCTTTTAATGCATAGTGGATTGATACACAACTTCTCAGGAACACACCTACCATGCACAGCTTTATCTTCATTTTAATATACACCTCGTTTGGTTTAAAAACTGGATGCAGAAATGTGTTCTACAACAACCCTGAGTTGAAAGCGTCAACTGTACAGAGTAAAGCATAATGATGAAGCATTGTTGCATTTTCCACGTATGCCATTCAAGGCAGGAACTGAGATTGGCTGTGTCTAAGAATGTCACAGCAGGGCTTCGCCCCACGAAGTACCCTGTGCTACCCAGATTCTTATCTGCTGAGCCTACTCTCGAATACACCGGTAGCTTTGTGAGACTCATGTTCAGTTCAGATTGGGCTTCGTCCATGCCTCTGTTTTATTTCAGGGGATGACACTGGAGGTTGGTGAACCGTGAACCCTCCAAGCCCCCATAGGTAGAAGGCAGATTCAGGATCCTCCTCACACCCATTCCTGACACATATGCATTCCATAGGGAGGGGCTGCAATGAGCAGACAGACAGGCCACCTTGTAGAACTTTGCCTTCCCCACTGATGCATGCAGGGGAACCAGACATGAGCAGATGAAGTTTGCCTTCAAATCTCGTTAACTGTTACCTTCTCAAAAGTAGGGATCATGTTGCTAAGTTTAAGCCTCTTGGTAAAGATTCTTCTCTCTCATGATCTGATGATTACTTAGCGGAACACAACCATCTAATTCTGAATTGTTATGTTTTGTATACATGGTTGGCTCTTAAATAATAAGACAACTGATCACTGTTCATAAGTAACTGTCAGTACAGTGAAGCATTAATGAATCAAATGTCAACTCTTAAAAATAAGCCAAACGCATTGTATGTGAATACTGTTTCACCTGAGGCTACCTAGTAAAGGAATTGGTTCAGGATCAGTCAAATGGGACCTCAGAGCAAAGGGATGCTGATCAAATCATCTCGTGTTCAGGACTGTAACCTCATCAGCCATCTCCAGTCCGCCTTTCCTGGAAGGAGGTATTCTATAATGGGTCATAGATTTGAGACTGTACATTAACTAACGAGAAAGCTCTATCATTTAATCCCTTATCTAATAATACTGTAGGATTCATGTTTATCCAGCTATTGTATCTTGTGGTATGTCTCCCATTAAGGATTTCAGACTTTTGATAAATTCCTCAATGTCTAATTTATAAAAGAGAAATGAATTGAGCATTCATTCATTCATTCTCCATCCTGCTTGCAAAGTAAGGCTTATTTTTACCTTAATGGCCATTTTAAAGGCCGAAGAAGAAAAGAAGAAAAGGAAGGCTCAAGAGGACAATCAGAAAGGCACGTGAAAACACAGACATTTAGCTAAAAGGGAGCTCAGAGACCACTGTAGTGCCTGCTACCCCTTACACCCACCCCATTACAAATGGAGACACTTGGGCTAAGAAAAATTGAACCATAATCTTGTCCAACTCACACATTACACTAACCTGCAAATTACAATGAATGCACGCTGTCAACTTTTTATTTATATTCTTAAAACACAAGGCGCCTTAATCAATATGGGGAATTATTATGAGATACCACAAAGCTTCTAGTCTACCTTTGCTGGATGGTAGTGCCTGGAGCACTGCAGCTTGAGTTTGTTATACACACAGGGACAGACCTAGAAACTACAGCCAAGCATCTCTGTGTTCAGGGTCATCACCCCAATGGAGTGAGCTCTGCCGAAGATCTTCAGCCAAAGGAAGGACAGTGAGGATTCGTTTGTTCATTGAAAGGGTCCCGACTACAGCTTGGTTGGCCTCTTCTCTAGGGTAAGCACCCTAAGCTTCTTCTGTGTATCTCTTGTTGTTGAACTGTGCCTCCATTAAAGGCGTGTATCCTTTCCGAAGCCTTCTGTACTGAAGGAAAGCCAGCAGCGCTAAAAGGCCAGCCAAGGCCACCAGCATCCCCACAGCCACCGAGAAAGTTGCGGTCCCACTTGGAGTTTCTTCCACGGAAACTGAAGCAGAAGAAAAGGGTCTATGATTGGGATTTTCATCAGCTGAATACTCCTCACAAACGAAAAAATAAATAAATAAACCCATTTGCCTCTTACGTGCATTTTGTTGATAAAGCAAAACTACACAGGCCAGAATAAAGTTCGCCTTCTTCTTCACCAATTATTTGTCATACCCACACTTGTTTTTCTTGAGGAAGTGGAAAATAAAACTCCATGATTTCAATGCAGCTCATTGCAGCTTAAATTTTTCTTACAGTAAATACTTACACAGAATAAGCCCTCCCAGGAAGTATATATAACTACTTTTGTGAGTTGGAAACTCATTCGTAAAAGTGCATGCTAAAATGCTATCTGGGGGTCTGCAACCCTCAGGTGAAGAAAGTTTGCCATTGTCTCTATCTTTTTTATAGGACAGTAAATGTATAAAACAAATCAGATAGGTTATTATAACAGGTGACGTTCAGCAGCAGGAACAGATGAAATGTGTACCTATTTACGTAGTTGTGAATAAAATCTGAATCTTCCACGTGATAAATCCAATTCTCTACTCCAATATATTTTATTAGCACTCCTCCACAAAATTAATGGACTTCATTTCTAGTATATGTATGCCTACTTGTCATTTCTTTAAAAATTGTCTTATCCTTGGACAGCTGCTCTTAAATTCAGTTTCTCTGTGCTGGGTTCTTGTTCTACACCCTACGCTTATCGAAATGTAGACTCTCCTGCTTCTTCTTTTCCTTCAACCTCACAGAGGGCTCTGGCCCATCCTGAAGGGATTCCTCCAAGAGGAATCGCTAGTCTCAGCTTCTTAAAACACACGTTTTGATTCTGCAGTTCTTTGCTCAGGAACGCAAAATGATTGCCTTTTGTTATGGTCCAAATTCCCCTGCCTAGCTTATTTTAATTATTATTTTTTAAATTGTGGTAAAATACACATAACATATATTTTACCGCCTTAACCATTTCTAAGTATATAGTTCTGTGGCATTAAGTACGTTCACATTGCTGTGCAATTATCACCACCATCTATCTGCAGAACTTTTTTCATCTTGCAAAACAGGAATGATAACTCACCCATCTCCCATCCCCCCAGACCTGGTGACCACCATTCTACTTTCTGTCTCTATGAATTTTACTACCCTTGATACCTCATGCAAGAGAAGTCATACAGTTTTTGCCTTCTGTGACTGGTTTATTTAACTTGGCTTACTGTCTTCGAGTCATTCATGTTGCAGCACATGACAGTATTTCCTGCCTTTTTACGTCTGAATACCACCGCATCAGGGGGGTGTACCGCATTTTATTCATCCATCCATCCATCCACCCATCGGGGGACACTCCGGCTGCCTCCACCTTACGTCTATCGTGAATGGAGCTGCTATGAACAGGGGTGCACAAGTACCCATTTGGGTTCCTGCTTTCAGTTCATTGGGACAAATACCCGAAAGCTGACTTACTGGATCCCACGGTGATTCTGTTTAATTTTTTGAGGAACTGCCATATTGCTTTGCACAGAGGCTATGCCGTTTTTCATTTCAACAAGCAGTGCACAAGGCTGCCGATTTCTCCACATCCTCATCTACACTTGTTATTTTCTGCTTTTTGGGGCAGTAACCATCCTGATGGGTATGAAGTGGTATCTCATTGTGGTTTCTGCCTAGCTTTGAAGTCCTAGGTAATCAGTCCTTCTCACGGATCCAACTGCATTTGGTTTTTTAAAACTATTTAATACTCTTTTTCTTCTTTTTTATAGAATGTATTGGGGTGATACTGGTTAATAAAATTATATAAGTGTCAGGTGTACGTCATAGATCCTATTTTCATTAACAATAGCCTCCCACCTGAGCCTTCTGCTGCATACGACAAGGCTTCCTTCCCACGCAGCGCTCTCTGTAGACTCCCCGTACCTTTCACTGTCCTGCTTCCTGTTCTTTTTCCATAAGAAGCGCTGCCTTCTCTACTCCCGAGGGACCTAAGACCCACTCTCTTTGAGTCTGGTTCAAGACCCATGTCCTTTCCCAAATACCTTACTCCCTTCTTCAACTTTTGGTTACAGATAAGGCTGGAAGCTCATTTGCCATGAACAGGAATGAACAGGAATTTGTGTCTTCTAGTGAGTTAATGCACTCGGGGCGTGTTTAGACACCCAGGCTATACCTGTTCATTGGCTGATTTCAGAGGCAATGGGAACATGGGCGAAGTACGCACATGGCGGTCGTTTTGGTTATTGGTGTGGTCAGTCCCAGAGAAAAGCTTCAGAAAGAAATATCCTCAGCTGCTCAAGGAAATGAAAAGTTCGATCGGTAAGTAGCACAAGCAGCAGCAGAGGCAGGATTACGAGGAAAAGCAGAGAACAGACTCCGGGGCCTGAAGACTGAGCTAAGGAGACAGATGCGATCTCAGAGGCGGTCCTGATGACGCTGTAGGCTGACATTGTGGGATGAAATAGACACAAACGGGAGCCACCGGCAGTGGGGCTGTGTGTTTTTCAACTTCTTGACATATTAACATACTTTTTATTGTTTTACCTTTCCTTTCTCAACCCGTTCTAAGATTCTTTTTTTTTTTAACGAGGTATAATTGACATCCAACACTCTGTTAGTTTCAGATGTACACCACAATGATTCACTGTTTGTATACACTGCGAACAGAGATTCTTTAAATGGCACAGGGCGCTATATTGGGGCCTACTCAAATGAAAAGATGTGTGTGTTCCTATATGAACTTATCAAAATATCCTCCCACAATTTGAACCAAGTGGGAAAAGTTAATAAAAAAATCTACAATGGAAAAACATGACTTAAAAAAACATTAATTTAAAAAACATACACACGAAGCCCCATGTAGCTCAGTCTGTTAGCAGGCAATTGCGAGGTGCATGGGCCCACCCAGCACGGGTGGTAGAGGATAATGGGGAAAAAGTCTAGTTAGAAAATAACACAGGGGCATAAAACAAACAACAGCTTGTCTCTACTTAAAATTTTGATAATAATTGATCAAAGATTTTTTGCGTTAACATTCTTTTATTAATATTGCATTATATTACTACTTATCTAGATTATTAAACTTTATAGCCTCCCCTTGAACTTTGTGCTTCAGGCTGCACTTGCCTGACCCTAAGCCTAGCCCAGCCTTCAACTACTGATCTCCTGCAAGTTCCTGTCCACAGGTGGCCAGGTGTGTTTGACTTTACTGGCTAGGTATTTCCATCCGCAGCCAGCGTTTGATTAATTCAGACAAAACTGTCAAATCAAGGGTAGGGTTAAATACTTCCTCTGTGAAATAAGGTCTCTTAACAACTTCCAGTTTTCTAAACCAACAGTCATCCAACCAGTCCCTTTTCTGATGTTTAATTAGTACTATAAAGGCTCATTTTACTAAATATATGTATCCTAGACAATTGCCAATAGACTTGACGAGACCTGAATGCTTCAACTTAAGGTCTTGGTTTCCATTAAGAAAGAAAAAGAGAGAGAAAGAAAGAAAGTGAGAAAGAGAGAGAAGGGAGGGAGGGAAGGAAGGAGAGAGGGAAAAAGGAAGGAAGGAAGGAAGGAAGGAAGGAAGGAAGGAAGGAAGGAAGGACCTTTCGAAGATGAATGAATCTCCCACTTAGAAGTTGTATTAGTTACCTGGCATGTCAACAGCATAGCTATAGCCAAGTTGGTCTGCAGTTGAAAAGAATTCCTCATTAGTCACGGGAGGAAAGAAAGGAACCATGTTGTACATCCGATTGTGACCGATGGGTGCTAGCTCCCAAGGCCAAGCATCTGCAGAAGGATTAAATCTTTTCATCCACTCATCAAAAATGGCATCAGTAAAGGCATGGAGGACCTGCAAGACAGTTGAGCACGACATTTAACGTTCATCAGACTATTTCATTACATCCATCCAATTGGAGCTTTCTCTAATATGTAATGGAGTTCGTCTTGACATGAGCAGCTCCCATATACCCAATCTAGTCTTAGCGACGCACTACTGGCGGTTTTAGTTAGGTTGCCAAGAACATATGACATGTCTCTCCAAAAAGGATTAGAAAGACCTGTCAAGTAAACAGATGAAAGCTCTGTTGTAGATTTAATATGGGTTTAAGAACCTGGGAGGCCTTCAATAGTGTAGGTTAGTTATTAAGTTCAGAAAAAAGGCAAGAATGATGAGATGCATATTCCAGGCCACTTTCAGATGCTTTTGCTTTAACAGGAGAGAAAGAAAAGGTTGTGTCCACCAGTACTGTAATATAAATGTACAGTTTAAAAATATATATCCAGAATGGGTTTTCAAATTCTTCTCACCGGAGTACCTTTCTGTGGACTCATTTTATAACCCTCTCACATGAATTTTCATTGATATGCCAGCAAAAGAAAGTCTAAAAATGTTGTGAGGTGCCTAGTGCTCATTTTAACTTCCTCAAGGAAGCTGTTAAAATCCTTAAGTACCGCAATTAGCACATGCTTTAAAATAGTCAGAGCAAAATGTCCACACGCATAGCCCTGATTTCACAACAGGACATAAACGTGCGTTCAGCCGAGGCTTTGTGCCTGGATGCAGAGTTCTTTTATTCCTAGGCTACAAGTTCAAGGAGCTCAGGGGCATTCTCCGCTTTTCTTTGCCTCCGTGTCCCAAGTGCCTGCCACCCCAGGGCCGGTTACATGGGAGCAGGGGGGTATTTATTTCAATAAATGCTTATTAACAAAGTTATTCATCCATTCACCACTATTATTTATACCCCAAATGTAGCACTGGTTTAATTATACTCTAACTTGTTATTTATTTATCTTTGCTCCTGAGCAAGACCCCTAACTCCTAAATGTCAGAGATAAGGTCTTTTCACCTTTGAGGCCTCAAGCTCAGCACCCAACCTGGACAGAGTTGATGCTTAACAAGAATCTGCTGGCTAATGACAGCGCCATGCGAAGTAGTTATATTTTTTGTACAATTCGGCCAAATAGGCATCTTGCTTGCTGGTGCAGGGTCCTCGGTCTGCAGGGTCATCCTTCTGCTTCCTGGCACCAGGGTTGTTCCAGGACAAACGAACTTAACATCCCTGTTCAGTCCCATCTTCGCTGATTGCCCTCAGTCTGAATCCTTCGCTCTTTGCACTTCTCAACCCTTTCGATTGTATTTCCTTCTGGTTTACTTACTGTTGTTTATTTAGTAGATACGGTTTTCATATCTTGCCTGAGGTGCCTTGCAGTTTAGTAACCCCTGTTCAGACAACACAGGGAGCTTCGTCCCTGTATTTTGTCTCAAATTGCTACAGTCGGGATAGAAACAGGAATTAAGTGATTTACTGAAGGCAAGTTTTGTGCCAAACGGATTTTTTTTTAAGTTTGTGGCAGAGACAGTCTTCTGAAAAACCGAAACACCAAATGATAAAGCCTGGCATTTTAGAGAGATACAAGATTTTCGAATTTCAAAATCTTGGCTTTGCGTAACAAAATTTAAGCTCCAAAGGGATAAAGGCATAGTTTGTTCAAAAGCAACAACTATGGAAGAATACTTGATAAGACCAGTGATCGATGTTTCTCACAAATAGAGTTCAAAGAGGGTCATCTTTGAGAAGGGTCGTCACCCCCTACTTTGAATTGGTGACTGTGTATCTCAGTTATTTAAAAACACATATATTTAATACATAAATGTGGCATTTGAAAAACTAAGGGGAAACCAGAAAAAAAAACAGAAGTATCTTCTGGCGGGCAGGCCCCTTGCAGTACAGGCTTCCCCCGCTAGGTGAGTGTTGTAGGCACCCATCTGTGTTAGCAACTAGTGTACCAGCCGGTGTTGGTTCTGCTTCAGTGAATTTTTTTTTAAAGACTCTTTCAATGCACTCGCCCACTTCATGACGGGTGGTTTACAAGCGCACCTGCCCGCACCGGCTGAGTGTTCGGCAGTTTTTGACCAAAAATGGCCTCCCTCCCACACCCCACCCTCCCTATTCACCTGATTTCACTCGGAAGAAACTTTTTTTTGTTTTCCAGATGAAAAAAGTCTTCAAAGGAAAACATTTTGCAGATGTGGAAGAGGTGAAACAAAAAACAGCAGAAGCACTAAAAAGCATCGAAATCAACAAGTTCAAAAACTGTTTTGAGCAGTGGAAAAAGGTCTCGATAAGTGTATTACATGAAATGAGAGTACTTCGAAGGTGAGTGAAGTTTAAACATGTAAAAATGAATACACAATTTTTAATAAATAAATTCCAAGGCTTTTGGGGCCCCCCGTACTTAATTATCATAAAACCACTGCCCTATCTTTTTAAAAGACAAGCAAAATTATTCAAACCCGCTCTTCACCAATTTGTGTTCATTTCTATTAATGTGATCTCACAAAACTACACTTCCTCAGCTATACTGTGAGCAACTATGCAGGATCAAATTAAAAATTGTCTAAAATGACAGAAGGCAAAGCTGTAGCTAGAGACACGACATGGGGAAAGTTTCGAGTAGAAAACTTTTCATGTACGAGTATTCTCTGTGCGGCCACTTACTGGTTCCTATGTACTTAAACCCTTTCTTAGCCCCTCTGAGCTTCATTTTCCCCATATTTAAAACAAAGAGAGTAGTTTATCATACACATTTTTATAAAGTTGAAAGGTTATGTTTGCACGACATCTAGTATAGGGACACGTTAATGGATACTCAATAATATCACATTTATCAAATGTCTATCCAAAATTTATCGAGCATCTGCTAAGTGCCAGGGACTGTTCTAGAGGATGGATATGGTATCAATGATCACATCAGCTTCTTATAAGCTAGTGATCACTTTTCCTATGAACCAAGTATTAGGTTTTTGTAAAAAATAAAATATCAGAAAGCATGTTGTACTTTGTTACTAACTTATGTAGAGATCTCTTTTACTAATTCTCTTATGAAACTGGTATTTTTTTCTCTTCCCAGAAGTCATTATCCCAATGAAAAGACAGCTCACAGAAAAATAAATGCAAATGGTTCTTTAAATATTTTTTTTAGAAAGGCGCTGGACATCACTTATAAGAGGAGAAATAAAAATTAAACACTAAAATACTATTTTCACCTACCAGACTGGCTGGTAAGAGGGGAAATCATTCAACTTCCCAAAGGGCAATTTGGCAATATCTATCAAATTTTCAAATATATTTATTTAACCTTTGACCCAACAATTCTATTCTATTTTATTCTCATGACTTATGCTACATATTCCCTTATTGCATCATTGTTTGTGAAGCAAGCGATTTCAAATCACCTAAATGCCCACCAATAGGAGACTGAAAATTTCAGGATAAATCTATTCTATAGAATCCCATACATCATCCCCCCCAATAAAAGAATAAGAAAAACCTGACATGACGTAAGAAAACTGATACAGAGCGATTTAGAATCAGAACACATAAACGAAGTCACAGCAGTGTCTATGGCATGCTGCCGTGGGGACAGGAAAAGGTGGGGGAGCGCAGGAGCACTTGTGCTTGTGCGTTCGCAAACCACAGAACGTGTCTGGGAGAACAGAGGAGACCGTCGTGGGCAGCTGGGCGCTGCCGGTGGGGGGGTGCTTCATTTTGTGCCCTTTACACGGGAGCCATGTGTGTGCATTTTGTACTTTAAAATTTAAAATTGGAAAATTTAAGAAACTATATAATAACCTAAAGGTGTGTGCATTGTAATTGCAACCGTATAAGCATAAAAGAATATAAAAAGAAATAAGCGGAAAAATTGAGAGGGAATTATGGACATTTTTAAATGTGTAGGACAATATTTCTGCAATTGTAAACCATTAAAAATCATCACACCATTAAAATTTAAAATTTACATAGAATGTTTTTGTTATTACTCAAAGTATTAGTTTAATTAGGACTTTTTAAAGAAATATAAATTAGCCCTGGCTGGTGTAGCTCAGTGGACTGAGCGCGGGCCTGTGAACCAAAGGATCACGGTTCGATTCCCAGTCAGGGCACATGCTTGGGTTGCAGGCCAGTTCCCAGCAAGGGATGCACAAGAGGCAACCATATATTGATGTTTCTCTCCCTCTCTCTCTCCCCTTCCCTTCCCCTCTAAGGATAAATAAATTAAAAATGTTAAAAAAAATTCTTAAAGAAATATAAATTAAATAGATCTGTTTTTAAGTGCTTCTCTCTTAGGGAGAGAAAAGCCATGTCTTCTGTATTTCTTTTTTAAAATTGCAAATAAATTCATATAAACACAGAAATATTTTATACTTGCAATTTTTTACTAATATTAATATTACTAATTTTACTGCAGCCTAGAACAGTAGAGTCAGAAGAGGCCTAACAGGATTCATTTAGTCCATCAGACCTTTTTTTTTTTCCCCAAAAAGTCATTTGCTCTTTTCTTGCTTTGTATTCCTAAGTCCCTACTTTATTCGATGGGTGGTCTTTGTTAAGAAATGCTGGTGGTATGGAGGCTACTGGCATATCTCATTCCATTTAGAATTTCAGTGTAAAGAACCGAACAAGCCCTTCAGCGGGTATTAGCCACCCAGCCTACCAATCCCCCAGCCACAGAGCAATAGAAAGAATTAGACCTCGCCAATGCACCTTTCTAAAAGAATAACATCCAAATTCACTCTAAGAACAGTCTCTTTAGGAGTTGGGAAGAGAATAACCGGTCTCTCACGTCGCTACTTCTGTGGCAGTTAACTCCACTACTTAACTCTACAGTCTATTGGGCTCCCTCCTTTCTTTCCTGGGTTATATCGAAAATGAATGGAGGACAGCACTACTTAGCTGTGGCCTAACCTTTTTTTCCATGATAAATGCATGCATTTCCTTCAATTACTTTAGGAATTATTACAATTTCAGAAATTGGCTCAGAGTTTTTCTGTATTTTATCGTCACGCCTTCTTGTACTGCCGCTGCGATCACACACAACTTCATACCGCTCTTGCTTGAAGAGATTTCACACATTAAAAAAATCATTTTAATAAACGTATGCAATATATTTGCATGAATTACCTCATGAACTTGAAATTCCAGAAGCTATAACTCTGTTAACTGAAATGCTTTGAACCTGGCTCTCAATATGTAAAAAATCATGAAAGGCTAAATAGGTTTCAACACGAAACTCTTTGTAAATACTCTACGGTACTTGTGAGTTCTGGAACTAGCGCTAAACCATTATTTCTTCGGTGCCTTCCAAAAAAAAAAGGTGGTAGCTTTTTGTTTATTTATATGTACCTGATAACAAATCCCAAAGAAAAACAAAATTTTAAATCTTAAAGGCATCGAATGTAAACTAATGAAGACAAGAACGATTAAACATCTGGTATCTTTGGATTATTACCCATGTGAGTCATGGAATTCCTCATCCATAAAGTTATAATGTGACCTTCCAACCAGAACAAGAAGAGAAATATGATTAAATAGATAACCCTTTTGCAAGAAAGGGACATTAATCCCTCAGCACGGGTGCTGGCAAACTAAAGCTTGTGCCAAATAGAACTTCCCACCTGTTTTTATAAATAAAGTTTTATTAGAACACCACACTCATTTGTTCATGTAATCTCTACGGCTGCTTTTGTACTACAGTGGCAGAGTTGAGTGGCTGCCAGAGAGGTGGCCTGCAAAGCCTAAAATGCTTGCTATCTGGCCCTTCAGAGAAAAAATGCTTCGAAGCTGGGTACACCCAGTGGGCTTCCTGGAAAGGAGGAAGCAAGACATAGCGGTCCCTGAGACTCAGGATGCTGCAAATCACACCACTAGCGTCGCCATTCCTCCCTCTAGTAGGAGGGAAGACTGGGGGTATGATTCTTAATTCATCCGAGGATTCTGCTTTTCTACTCACAATATTTTGGAGTACTGGATAAGGAGTACTGTGGCAATTTTCCTTATGAATATGGATCATGTATACAAATGACCCCCAGCTGAAAGCGTATGTTCTAGGCCATAAAAAAGAATGAAATCTTACCATTGCGACAGCATGCATGGACTTAGTGGGCATTGTGTTAAGTGAAGTCAGACAGAGAAAGACAATACCACATGGTTCCACTTGTATGCAGAATCTGAAGAACAAAGTATACAGACACACAAAACAGAAACAGACTCAGATACAGAGAACAAACTGACGGCTGCCAGAGGGGAGGGTGGTGAGAGGGCTGGGTGGAAAAGGGGAAGGGATTAAGAAGTACAAACTGGTAGTTACAGGATAGTCACTGGGATGTGACCTGCAGTGTAGGAAACAGTCCACAGTATCGCAATAACTGTGTATGGTGCCCAGTGGGTACTGGAAATATCAGGGGAACGTCTTGTAAGACATATAATTGTCTACCTACTATGCTGTGCACATAAAACCAGTATGAAATAATATTCAATGGTAACCGTAATTGAAAAATGAAAGTAAGAAAAGAAAATGCATGTTTTAATAAAATCACATTTGGAGGTATATAGTGTAGATTAATAGATGCACGGCTATATAGCAGAGAAGATGGACACCAGAAATACTCGGCATAAGCTTACGGCTGGATGACAGCGGGAAAGATGACGTGAGATACCAAGGCAGAGCCACTGAACGAGGCAGACTCCTTCCAGAAGGGCAGGCATGGCAGCTCTCACCTCACTGGGGGGGGACCAGTGGTCTGCATTTGTGACAGCCCCTTCACGTTTTGCTGCCACGTGTGGGGGAGCAGCGGTTTTTAGACAGAAGGAACAGTCCTGCCAACTGCTCCCGTCTCAGGATTTCTTCCAGCTCACTCTCACCAGGCTCACGTCCACCTGGGGGTCCAGAACGCCCCTCAGCCTTCACACCACTGGGCAAGCTTAGAGTCCTGGCAGCTCTGCCTTTACTCTCCCGCTTCCTGTCTCCTTTTTTTTTTTTTTTTTTTTTTTTTTTTTTTTGCACCCTGGATGGAGGGAGTCAGAATAATAACCAGCTTTGAAACACCTCTGACTTGGTGCTTGTCAGTAAATCGCCTTAAGGCACCGCTGTCTGCTCTGGAGAACAAGATGAACCTTAATTAAGGTTTGGAAATTCAAGGGCAGCGTGCAGTTCTCTGATTCTTTTCCGCCAGCTACTATAAAACACACTGATATTTTCATGATGACATTTGTGGTGTACTTGACAGTTTCTAGACAGGCTTTGTAGGAGCCTAATTTATCATCGGTTGTCTTGTCCAACACCCGGGTTTCCCCCAGCAGCAGGGCAGGCCTGTGACGGGGACTTTGCAGGGTGGCAAACAGAGGCTGCGTGTCGGTCCGCGCGGCTCCCAGACTGCACAAGGCAGGGCCAAGTAAAGCAGATTTGATTTCTGATCCAGAAAAAACAAACTCCTATAAACTGGTGGTTTCAGGGTGCGGTGTGCTAGGGACTGAATTGTGACCCCACCCCACGCCCCCAATTCATGTGTCGAAGCCTTCATCTCCAAGGTGGCTCTTTTTGGAGAGGGAGCCCATCAGGAGGTAATTAAGGTTAAATGATGTCGTCAAGGTGAGCCCCTGAGATGATAGGATTACCGTATTTTGCAGTGTATAACATGCACTTTTTTTGCCCAAATTTTTCGGGGGGAAAAAAGATGCGCATTATACATGGGTGGTGCTTGAAATACCTTGTATCTGTTCTTGTGTTTTGTAATTATTTGTTACATAAAATTTCTCCTACCATAATATGTTCAAAAATAAATGCTAAAATTCCTTTATAATACAATCAACAAGTATCTAAATATAAAAAAATAAATAATTGAATTAAAAAATTAAAACGAAAGATTTTTTTCTTAAAAGCTTGGGCCAAAAACATGGGTGTGGATTATACACAACAAAATACAATAGTGTTCTTTTAAGAATACACTAGCATCTCACTCCCTCTCTCTTTTTGCCAGGTAATGCCACAGCAAGAAGGCAGAGGTCTTTCACCAGCAACCCAGTAAGCCAGCACCTTGACCTTGGATATCCCAGTCTCCGAAACCGTGCGATATAAATTTCAGTTGTTTAAGCCACCCCATCTGTGTCCGCTATGGCATCTAAGCAGACCAAAACACGTTGCTAACAGTAACCTTAAGGTGAGGAAAATTTGGGGTGGAGGGAAGCATCTAGTGTTTGTTTGCTATAATACAATCTCAACTGGATAAGAGTGTAATCTGAAAGTACTGACAAAATAAAAGAGGACCGCTGGTGGAATTTCTCCTTGTCATTGCTCTGAGATCATCTACCCAAAACATTCTAAGACAGGCCAGTAAGCCAGGACATGTGGAATAGGGAAACCAAGACAGATAGTTTAAAGGCCAAGGAGTTTACAGCCATCTAGTAAATCGAAAAATCCTTTCTTCCCTAACCAAGGACAGCTGAGAGTATATGATTTATGCTTCTCCTCTCCAACCAGAGTGCAAATAGCTCAATCACCCTACTCCGGGAGACCGAGAGCAGAAATCCAATTAGTGCCATTTGTGCCAACCACACCCAAGGACGGATGAAATTAAGGGAATAAAGCCCATTTTTGTGCTTTAGCATGAACTGATGAACATTCCCTTATAATCTTTCCCTAAGACCTCCCCTAAACTCCCAACCTTTAAAACCCTCAAGACAAAGAACCCAGGGCATGCTCTTCTTCCAAGGAGCATGCCCATGACTTTCTTCCCTCTCAGGTGTGTGTCTTTACTTTTCTCTCCTTAACTCTAAAGTTCCCACAAGACTTGCAACCAGAGGAGCAGTGGGCAGTGGCAGCTAGTCCCAGGCTGACCCCCTGAGCCTGTCTCCAAGGCCCCCGTTCCTCTGACTTTCCAGGGAGCCAAAGCAGCCCCACCTAGGCTCTCCTGTTGCTTCTTTAGTCTAAGCCCTTCCTTGTTTCACTGGCCCTAGCTTTAATAAGCGTACTCTCAAAATCGCCTGCACTCATGATGTGAAGTCTTGCCTGCACAAAGTCAAGAACCCACACACTACAGGCCAGCCAGAGGTAGACCTGCTCTGGGCTCAGTCCTTGTTGGGTAACAACAGGACCAAAGAATACACCTTCAAGTTTGCAAACTGACCCAGCCCAATTTGCCCATTCAGCAATACCAAGTTGTTTTATATATCAGAAGCTTACGGTGATTGGGGGTGTGTAGTGGCCATATGTCCTTCCTCATTTCAAGTAGATTTGCTACTAGGGGGTGTGTAACAATTAAAGCCAGTATAAGAACAAATTCAAGTGCACCTATAGACACTTATTAGCAAGCAGACACAGAAGAAGTGAAAGAACCTGTACTTGTACACCCAAGGAAGTCCACACGCTCCTCTGGCAGGTGTTCTGCGTGGAAGACTCACTACAAAGTAGACACATGTTATTCGGACAGCGGGAGCAGCTGGTTTTCAACCAGAATCCTTCGTGAAGTGAGGCGGCCAGGACCACACACCAACCAGAGCTTTGGGCTTAGCGTGCTGCTTCGAAGGTGCCAGGGTGCGGGGCTTCCTGCAGCAGCCACGCAAAATCCTCCTGGCCCCCCACTTATCCTCAACGCTGCTGTTTTCACCAATTAAAAATCGTGTATCATTATGCTAATTTATGACATAAATTTTGCTAAATTATTATACAATTTATAATATCACTGCATAATTTATGGCTCTACCTCTAGATTGTAAACTCCTATCTAGCATCATTCCAAAGCTAACCATTTCCAAAGCACAAGTTCAAATGCTATCTCAGTGCCCGTGTGGTGAAGATTCGGATCAATTTATATAGGCATACATCCCATCGTTCACACAGAGAATCAAATGGAGACCAAACTTCAACGTTATTGAAAAGCAAATAAACCAACATAATATCTAGAAAACGTTTTCTCCATTCCGAGGCTTTGAACGTACCACAAAAATGGGATCATTGGCGGCGGAGTGCGGGAGAGCACTTGTCCCATTCAGGAAGGCATGAACCAAATTATGAAGGCCCATCACGTGAGAGTCCAGGGAGCTGTTCGCTTTGTCGAACCCCTCCAGGGTGTTCCTGAGAGAAAGCAGTACGTCAGCGACAACCGCCATGACTCGATGAAGGCATTTCCGTGTGTTCCCACCTACCTAATGGTCTGCCAGTTTGAACTGGGTAGGGAAATGGGAAGCTCCGTTGTGGCTCATTGACTAAAACAGCCCCGACCTCTCATGATGACCTTCTTCAGGGGAGGGACCCCCCATTCAGGGCTAGCTCTTCCCCTGCTCAGTTGGACTGTATCTCTTCTGTGTCCTGGATGACAAGTGTTTACTTTCCCATCTGTCTCCCACGCCAGACTATGACCCCTGAGAGGGTAGCACCCTCCTGCAGGTCCATCATGAGGGCTCAGGACCATGCCCAGCACATGGTCTGTGATCGAGAAAGATTTTTTGAATTAACATATAATCTTATATTCCTATTTCTCAACTAAATAGACCTGCAGCGTAGCTGTAATATATGCTCAGTGTTCTAAACACATCCCAAAATTTCTCCATCCTTATTTTTTTTGAATTTCCCATTTTCAGGAAATTCTAATTGTCCATACCCTAACTCAGTGATCCTCAAATTTAAGCATACAACAGAAAAACACTTATTGCTGGAGAAAAACACTTATTTCACACCCACTTCCAGAGTTCCTGGTTCAGGAGGTGCAGGCTGGGTCCGCACAGTTTGTATTTCTAGCTAATTCCTGGTGGGGGGGGGGGGACCAATCATGGTCACCTGGGCACCACACTTTGAGAACCACTCCCTTCAATCAACACGG
Organism: Anoura caudifer; assembly: GCA_004027475.1. Taxonomy (NCBI): domain Eukaryota; kingdom Metazoa; phylum Chordata; class Mammalia; order Chiroptera; family Phyllostomidae; genus Anoura; species Anoura caudifer. Next base: position 152,034 of record PVKU01001871.1, on the reverse strand, counting down.
AAGGCAACCTGTGTCCGAAGCATTTTTATCTCAATGAAACACTCAGGCCTGTCCCTTGAGAAGACCATCATAAACGTCACCCTGTCCCCAACACTGCTGCCCTGAGGGCTGCGCCAGCCGTCACAGAGCCCGAGACCTGCCACACTTAGCCCAGCCTCTGCCTGTCGGTGCAGCCTGCCCTGCCCTGGCCCCAGACAACCCTCCATTACATAACTTACACACAGGTGGCAGAGAGAGGACCCAGGCTGGGAGGAGATACCAATCTCTCCCCCATTTCTTTTTGGAGTCCCATTCATCTCTGTTTAAAATCTTGTTTAGACACATAGATGTTTCTTACGTTTTAGAGGGAGAGAATGATTAGCTGGCCTTTAAATCTCAAGCACGGGGTAAAGCCACTGCTGAGTTGTAATTTGAGTTGCGTTAAGTCTGTGATGCTCCTCTGAGATATCAGACCCCGATATTAGGGTCTATGGAAGAGAATTATTTTTAAAAGATAAGAAAGTAAAAAGAAAGAGCATGAGCAAATATTTTTAAAATATTATATGTAATGAGGTACTCTGGTTCTGAAGGCTGTACCTACCTGTACACAGAAATTAAAAATTTTTTAAATGATTTTAAATAGCTAAGCAATTAAAACGGCACTATTAATGACAGTGGGTGGGTGATGGCTTTTCCCACAACCGATCCCTTGCCGTGCCCTCTTACCAAGTCCCCCTCCATTACTTAGCTTTCTGACTTCCTCCCACCACCTGGATTTCCCTTCGGTTCAGTCCGGCCACAGGCACTGAACCGAAAATCCCCCAGCGCTGTGGAGCGCCAGTCTGGCAGAGCGCAGAGTGCCTACCTGAAGCTGAAGGTAGAGTTCTGGAAGAAAGGAGGGTTGTCAAACTCCTTGAGAGACAGGCAATCTTGGATGTCTTTGAAGGACGGCAATTTCTCTCCATTTCTTCCCACTTGGTTTCTTCTCAACAGCCCTTCATGGCTTCCATTACACAGAGTGACCTGCTGGTTGTAGTCATCCAAGCTAGGATTCGCCGGGGGGGGGGGGGGGGGGGGGGGGGGGGGGGGGGGGGAGAAGGAGATGTCTTAGCATGCAGATAGCATCATAACCCTGGGCCAAGCAAACCATTCAGAGTCATACATTAAAATGTATTACAGTCACCTTACGAGGGTCAAATTATGTGGTGAACGTGCTACCTCCAAAAGTAATTTTGGATTAGTTTCAAAAACATAGATGCAAGAAATGATATATGAATAAATATGCATAATAATTACCATTCCCTTGGAAAGACAGGAAGAGGGTTTACAGACACGATGGTGATCCCTATGAATCTTGAGTAACTGAAGAGAGAGGGGGTGGCCAGTACTGTACTGAGCTGGGCCATTTGGGGCAGAAGGGCCTCTGCAACGCTAGGAAAGCACTTTAGGGGAACTGAAGGCACGGGGAGGTGGTCGGGGTGAAAACAGGTGAAAGAGTATGGAGGGAGCTCTTAGGACACACACGGTGTTAGAAAATGTTCTGCACCAATGGGGCTGCTTCCGTCACAGACATGGCGGCTGAGAAAGTCCCATGCCCCCAAAGATTCTCTTCTACGTGCCTGTTGCGGTCTGAAATTCCACCATCGGAATGTTGTTTCATTGACAGAGATAAAATGTTCAAGCTGTTTCCGTGTGGGTTTTCATGGGTGAGGGGGCAGCACCAGGGATGTGAGAATTGAATCAGCAGCGCATGCGAGGATGAGAAGAGGCCAGTACCTAAAACTAGGCAAAAAAAAAGCCCTTCAAGACAGCATTTCCCCAGTGTGTCCCCAGGAGATGACCTGGGAAATGAGGGTGTCAGGGTCAAGTGAGTTTAGGCCCCTCCTGAAGAATAATAACACACTTACATAAGAAATGTCATTCGGAAATTTTTTTTAAAGTCTTTTGTTCAGCATTGCCTGAATTTATAAAAACATCTTTCCACATACCACTTATTAGTACCTCAAGGCGCTATGAGAAATGGTGCTTTATGAAATGATGCTAAGTAAGTCATGTAAAGAAAGCATTTATTTAAAATAATAAACTTTATTATTATCCCTCTGTGGCATGGAGCGCTGTCCCAAGGGCTTCAGGGAAAGCTGAGGGAAAGCATGTAGACGATGGGACCCCAGCTTGCCAGGCTTAGACCCCTGAAAACATGCACATGCCGGGCCACGGGGGTGTGGGCGGTGAAGTTCTGTGCCCCAGAACAGTTGAAAGACCCTGACCAAGGTAGCTAGATCAGCTGGGTTAAAAATGAGATTTTGGAAGAAACACATAAAGGAAGTCCTCTCGGGGAATCTTTTCCTGAGATGTGTGCCAGGAAAGAGAAACGAGGTCAAGGACTCACTGAGGACAGGCTTCTTCACGGGCGGCAGGCTGCTCACCTGCTGTGTGGTTTAGTACCAGAGCTCACCCTCCACCTGTCCCCGCCAACTCCCAGCACCCTGCGGCCCAGCCACACCAGGGTGCTGGCAGGGACTCTCCTAGCTCCATACATCACCACCCTTCCCTACCTGGTTGAGGGCTGCGTCTCCCTGAAGTCTCAGAATAATCATCTCCACTCCGTAGAGCCTTTCCCTGCCTCTCTCCTTAGCTTTGCACATACATCTATTATGATACTTCCCACGTTGTATGATAATTTGTTTATAAGCAATCCACCTTTGTAAATATAAAACGATATTCAAAAGGGAAGCTATATTTTATTCGTCCTTACATTCTCAGCACTATGACAATGCTTGGAATATGACTGGTGCTAAAATAGTTGATCTCAAAATGATGGCCAAGCATGTTCAATTCACAAATGTGATTTTCATACCTCTGTTTTTATGACAGTGCTTAGAATTTTAAAAAGTCCCACCTCCCCCAGGACAGTCATTTTCAGAAACACGTAAACAGAACCCCAACATGCATTAAAAGCAGAAATATAAAGTGACTCTCCATCTTTCAGCCATAAGGAAATAGAGTCTCTGGATTTCCATCCCAGATCAGATGTGATTACCTGTTGCAGACAATTTCCCAGCTGGAGAATCTTGAGTTCTGACTAATCAGAGTCGGATCATCTTGTCTTGCTGCCCCGAGCAGTTGGTCTGTGCACACGTCGCACTCGTTCCTCCCAGTGGCAAAGTTCCAGTAGGGCAAAGCAAAGGACTCATTGCCAGTAAGTCGCTAAAAGCAAAAGGCATGCCTGGTCATTTAATTCATGCCATGAGGTGCAACAAGAAAGCATGTAATGCAAAGATGAATAAGGGTCTTCACCAAATGTAGAGCAAAATTTGAAGAACCACAGGTACAGTTTTCACTAACCTGGAGATCTCTTTCCAACCACAACAAATGGTACCGGTGCCAGGTGACAAAGGCGGGGCCTTGGTGTGAGAAGTCGATGGCCTTGTACGGACGCCCTGGTCCTGAAACATTGGGAAACTCATTAGAAATCACAGAATAGAGGGTAAAAAAAAAAAAAAAAACCTAGGATGTGTCTGCAAAGCCTATAAATCCACAGTGTTTTAGTCCAAAAAAAAAAAAAATCGTTTTTTCATTTACCTTTCTGAAAGCAACAACATCAACAGCAAAACAATTTTTGGAAGCAACTAGCATTTTGGGGATAAATTCTGTTCATTTGTTGAAAGTTTGATTAACGACAGAGATCCAGAGAAATTCAGATCACTCTCAGCTCTAAAGAGCCCAAGTTCTGTATTTAACTTTAAGTGATCTGTCATTAAAATGAAATCAGAGTATCCAAAGGAATAGATCATTTAGACCTAAATGAAATATAGTTTTAAAAGGCATTTTCTAACTGCTTTCTTACAAATGCATATATTTATAAGAGGGATTAATTAAAATAAAGCAACCTCTACCGCACTTCACCTAATTCAGCATTTATGAAACCAGAAAGAACTCCCACGGATTTTGCCTTAGCCCATCAATCAGTTACAACCACCAGCTGACAAGCATGGTTGCCAAGACGAGAAGAGAGAAAAATACCTTCCAACCAATTTGGCTGGCCCCTGAAACTGCCAATTTTTCTGAAAAGCTGTAGGCAATTCAGTGACCTCGCTACTGCCCGTTCCATCCTTCTTCCTCCCTTCATAACTGCCTTTGATGGTTATGTAGAAACTTCAGCTAACTTTAGCTCTTTTTCAAAGTACCTATGATAGCTTCAGAGAGCTGAACAGACACGAATATAAATTTAATTTCTAGGTATGACCAGAAACTATAGTTTTCTTTTCCTCTTGAGACACTAGCCTCTCATAAACTAAAAATTCCTCAGTCACCACGGGAAAGCTATAAAGGGCTGACAGGCAGAAGAGCCTCCTTATCTATTGATGAAGAAAGACCGATGCTTGCCTGAGAGGCAAGTGTTTAAAAGACACCGAGGAAGGACTGCCGTTGCTGCTATTGGCTATCCCGTCCTTTCCAAAGGTTCTAATCCAGAACAAAGTTGAAAGTTCGCAGAACAAAGTTGAAAGTTCGCAAAACAAAATGATGAGGGACAATAATATTGTGTGTCCAGTGTAACTGAAACTTTCTTTAAATTTGAAAACATACATTCAAATTCAAATTAAGAAAAATAATGAGGGAGAATCAAGTGGCAGGGAACCGGTGACAGACACCAGACAGACGGTTCCCAATGAGGGTGGAACTATGCAAAGTGAGCTTGCTGTCCTCATCCGCCCTGCCCCCAGTGAGGGGTCCCCAAAGTGGGGGTCCCTGCAGGGGTTCAGAACTGCACTGAGCAGACACTGGAGTGGACTTAAGCCTTCCTCGGACAAACTGGTGTTTATGGCTTTCGTCTGATTGAAAAAGGACTGAGGATGAAGCTGAACCTCCTAGGTGAATGAAGTTCCTAACAGATAACCCTGCCCACCCCCCGCCCTCCCCTGCCGCCCATTCCAATTTTAGGATCCAGGAGGGTGAGACACCAATTTCTTAAGCATCCAACATCACTGTGGCCAGAGCGCTATGCCAGAAGGAGCACTCGGTTGCTGGGCTCGGCTCATGCTTTTTCTTGACAAGGCAACCCCAGGAAATCCCTGGGGAGCCCAGGGGCACCGGGTATCATCAGTGGTGCCCCGAACATCCAAAGACTAACACTTGTGAGTTTAATGAGATACTTCCAGTGCACCCCAGTTCTGCCCAAAGAAAAGTTCCTGTGCTTTAATACATGTTCAGCTAATTCCTCTAATTTAAAGAAAAGGTCAGCAAGGGCTCCCGTGGCCAGATTTAGAAACGCGTCTTTCTGGAATCAAAAAGAATTTGCTTCTGCTTCACCAACTCTTACCTTGGAGAATTAATAGCTTTGTGGACAAGAGTTAGACTTGGAACTGGACCAGATTTTCAAAGGTCCACAGCCCACGTGCAGGAAGGAGCTGCTCCAGCCCATCCTTAGGCAGCCTGCGACAATTTGCCAACTTTCGAAAACCTAACACTTCCTTCTGATTGTGCTCTTGTTAGTTAACTTTCCTGAAGTCACCTTACCCACCCTCCAAACCCAGACCTATAATAACATACGTTAATCTGGGCGGGGAGCTCACCTAATAATGTATCTCTAACAGAATAGTAATGGAGCCATACAAAGAAGTCGTAAATGCTGCAGTTGGCGACCTGCGGCTGCGTCCCGTTGGGCCCGAGCAGGCCCAGCCAGTGTTGCGTGGTGATCACGTAGTCGGGGTGGGTGGTGTTCTTCGCGAGGTCCAAGGCACCCAAGAACTGCTCCCTCTCCTGAGGCGTCAAAGAGTGAATGTTCCGTCGCACGACCAGCGGTTTCTTCTGGTCACAGTGGGGGCCGGTCCAGCCAAACTTGCAGTCGCCACAGTTATAGCCAGCAAAGTTTCCTAACGTATTGGGGGGCGGGCGGGAGATGGAAGAAGTAAGTTGATGTAGTTTGAAAGAAATTTCTGAATTTGAACTTTGGAGCGGAATGGAAGAGAACAATGAACGTGCTTACAAGAGGGAAAAGAAAGCCAGTTTTTGCCCTGGCTAGTGTGGGTCAGTTCACTGAGCACTGGCCTGTGAACCAAACCGAAAGAAAGGTCACCAGTTTGATTCCCAGTCAGGGCACATGCCTCGGTTGCTGGCCAGGTCACTGTTTGGGGCTGTGCTAGAGGCAGCCACACATTGATGTTTCTCTCTCACACTGATGTTTTTCTCCCTCTTTTCCCTTCTCTCTGAAAATAAATAAAATCTTCTTTTAAAAAAGCCAATTCCCTGTCCTTACTCTCTCGAAATGTTTTGTCTCTCAAAGTGAAACTGAGTGTTAGAGAGTTCCATAGAAATTCTTAATGCAGAGTAAACAGGATGTAAAGTGCATCCTGGGTAAATTAATGTGGTGAAGTCCCAACCCCCAGGACCTCAGGATGCGACTGTAATTTGAGGGAGGGACTTTAAAGAGGTAGTTAACAGAGGTCACTGGGGTGGCCCTACTCTAGTGTGACTGGTGTCCTTACCAGAAGAGGAACGTAGGACACAGAGAGTTACACAGATGGTGAAGGCGCAGGAAGAAGGCAGCCAAACCTGCAAACACCTCGATCTTTAGGCCTCGGGAACGGTGAGAGAGTGAATTTCAGTGTGTCACTCAGCCTGTGGCACTTCGTTCAGGTAGCCCTAGCAAATTAACGCCATGTTGTCTTCTATGCGCTCCTTCTTTTCACCGGTCACGCACGGTGTCCCTTCCTGTGCGCCCCCCCACGCCCCTCCCTGGGACCGAGCAGCAGCTTTGAGGTCCACCGCTGAGCCCCACTGTCCTGTGGCGTACACGAAAACGCTGACCCAGACCAGTTCACTGATATAGATAGAGAAGGAGAGAATATACGCCAAGCTAAAGGCGAAACCGAAATAAATAAACTGACTTCTAAGAATTCAGGTGAAATCTAATGCTAAGAGAGCTGGTTAATTTCTCACAGGAGACAGAGTTAAGACAAAATCAATGGAGGCTGGCAGGTTGTCAAGGTGAATGAGCCGCCACGGTGTCGGGAAGTGCAAATCACAGCAGGTGCCCTGTGGACGCACAAACCCTCTGTCAGCCCAGGGACTGGGGACTGGTCATCTCAAGCACTGAGCACCTTTCTGATTCATGACGAAGCTTAAATTATTTTATCTTGCTCTTGACTTCTCCCTTCTCAGTCTTGAGCATTGCTTTTGTTCTGGCCAGCACCTCATTCTTTAGATGGTGATAAGTTAGAGAGTAAACACTTAAATATTTTTGGAGCAAAATGTGGAAACAAAAAGGGACGATAATACCGATCTCGCAGGGGATGGGAGGGGTTCTGTGAGGCACTTCACCTGGGTGACCAGCTCCCAGGCTCACCTTCTCCTCCTCCTCCATCTCACACTCCCGGACCTTTTTACTGGCTCTCCCTTCTGTGGTTGCCTAGGTTACCTACTCGTTTAAGCTACAGGATTGGTGCTCCATAGGGTCATCTTTGATTCTACATTATCAGGGGCAGATGCTCCGGTGCTCCTGTAGTCCCTCGCATTCCCCTTTCATTGTATTTATCTCACCAACTAAAAAGTTCTGCTTGTCTCAGCTACAGGCAACGGCAAGGCAGTTATCCCGCTGCCAAGGCCTGCACTTGGCCTTGTACGAAGCGAGTATGTGTTGAATAAATGCAAGAAATATAAAGCCAAATCACCACAATGTGCACTTCAAATACCTTACAATTTTATTTGTCAATTATACCTCAATTGAGCTGGAATTTTCTGAAAGTTTAAAAAGAAAGAAGTATGTCAACTATAACTATTTTTTTATTTTTTTAAAAAAGGAGTGTAAAGCATGTAGTAGACAATTCAAGAGACATGAATTTTCTTCTTGTTTTTTTTTTTTCTCTCCCTGTCCTTGTGGGTTAGAAAGAAAAGCTGGCTTTGTAAACAGATTTGATACACTGTAAGTGCCAAAAGAGAGGTAAGTAAAAAAACACTGGGACCGTAGTAGAGTGGGGGCGATTTGGATCTCTAAAGAAAAAGAAAACTTCCCACGAGCATAAAAACAAAACAGTTAGCTTTTGTACCTTGTAAAGAAAACACCCAGTCCTTCTTTTCTATTGGCCCCAAGGATTTTTTGATGGGTAAAGAAAATGTCCTGAAAAAGGTCATCAGTAGGAAGAATTTTCCCAGAATAATTGGTTTTTTGTGTTCTATGCTCTTTGTCACATGCAAATTCAGGATGAGGCATAAGAAGGTTTACAGTTGTTCGTATGGGAAATAACACAATAATTAATACAAGAACGAACTCTGTGTTTTGTGTTCTTACAACTGTAAGAGGAACACATTGGCCAGATGCTGCTTGTTTGAGAAATTTTAGGGAAATGTGGAACAGGACAGGCCATTCCCACAGAAAAGCCACTGGAAATGGCTTGTGGGGGGAGGGGGATGGGAGTTGGATGGGATGAGGCCTCAGGAAATCACCAGCACAGGGCAAACAATGGGAACCAGACTGATGGAGACTGAGATATGGTGCCTGCCTGAGGCTCTGTTGGTGAGGGCTCAGCAAAGGAACAATGGCCTCTACCAGCACTTCTGCCTGGGAGGAAGATGCCCCTGCAGCTCATGCCCTGATTCCAGATCATTCCGTTCTTCCCGAGATGTCCCTGGCACCTTTTGAGCTGCTGCCCAAGTGCTGGAACTCAGAGCAAATGAGTCCAAGTAAGTCCTATGCAGCCTCTTAAAAAGAATGCCTGGGACTCCTGAAGCCTCTGCCACACTTAGCCACAATCTCCATGGGTTTTGTTTTTTGGGTTTTTTGTTTTGTTTTTTGTTTTTTTGAGCCAGAAGTTATGGGGATCTCTCTTCCTGGCACTGGGATCCTGGGCTGGGAGGCCTGGTGTGGGGCTGAGACCCCCTTGCTCCTCAGAAGGACCTCCACAGCTAAGGTAATACTCCATCCCATGCGGATGTGGGACCAGCCCACTCTGCATCTTTGCAGATGTGGCGAAGTCTCCATGTGGCTTCTTCTCTATACCCTTAGTTGTAGCACCCCTGTTCAGCTAAATTTGCAGCAGTCCTGAATGATGGTTGTTCTGTAGTTTCATTATAAGTAATTCTGATGTGGTTGTGGGAGGATTTGAGTAACACGGGTAGCTACACCTCCATTTTGAGTGGAACCTGTGTAATAACTACTTTCAAACATCTTTTATTAAAATCTATCACTTATTCTGGCAGCTGTTATACGAATGAAGTTTTTTTTTTTTTTTTTGAGGACTGACTGAATAAAATGCATTGCATCTGAAGAATACTAAACGCTCAAACTCCCAGCTATGTACTTACAGCCGATGACTGGAGGTGAACGTATATTCACAACTCTGCAGTAAGAAAGCAATTCCGTCCTTCAAAATGCTAACAGATCGCACACCTAAATTTTATAATAATAAATTCAACACACTTCTACATGTAAAGACATAAAACTTGTCTTTGAATTTTGGGGTCTCATGGTTGAAATTGAGCAATTCATCATGAGTTTTTGGGTTCCTGCACTTCCTCCCACGCAATTGTTTTCGGTCGCTTGACACAAAATTACCAATAAATGAGTATCTCCCTCAACTATTTATTTAAGAAGTAATTTGTTAAGACCTACTACCTAAAGCACAGTGAAAATCAAGCACACCCCCCTCCATGCTCCCACGACTTTCTGTGCATTCACGAAGTGCCACACTTCGTAGCTTTGGACGTCAGCTCTCAGAAACTGTCTCACTGGGATCAGAGCTCGACTTCGTGAGGTTGTTGTGGAGCACAGGCATGTTGCTATATTAGAGCTCTTAGAACAGCCGTAAATAGGAGGCTCCATGTCGTTATCATTGCTCGTGTTACTCGCTACCGCTTATCAGGTAGTATCATGTAAGTATTCGTTTTAATACCTGTCTTACTCACCCACTATACTGTCAACTCATTAAGAATCGTGTAAGGTTTTTTCGCTCTATGTAGGTTGATACATAGGCCTGATATAATTGGGCCTAAATGAACATTGGTTGGGTTCGTGATGAAGAAATCCATGAATAATTGAATAAATGTGATGGGCCCCAGGGGACACAGACGTAAACGAGGCACAGGGCCTTCACCTGGGGCAGGGGAAAGGCATGCTCGCAACGAATTATCAATGCACGTCTCACAGTGGGACAGTGAAAACGGAAGAGTCAGCCAAGCACCATGGAGGACAAAAGGCAAAATGATTAATTCTGACTCAGAAGACCAGGGATGCTTCACAATTACGGTGAACAAAGACGTCTCTTTTCACAGAGCCAGAGTTGCCCCTGAAAAGCAATGTCGGAGCAGTGTAAGAAGAAAGCATTTGTCTGGATTTGAACTCACCTGTGACCCAGAAATGTATTCAACTAGAAAATTCATTTTTCACCATGTCTCAGGGAAAATACTCCGAAACTCTGCAGATCGTTTTTATTTTTTGACTTCTGAAACCTGGCCTACAAAAATGTGTTAAAATGCTGAAGACAACTGGAAAGTGTAGCAGTGTAAAACCCTAGCGCCCAAAATGTTTATTTCTTTAACTTAGATTTCCTACTAGTTCCCTGCATCAATTTAACATGAGTTTATTTTTTCCCTTAATCTACTGATAGCAGCAGGAAAAAAATGGGGGCTGTTTTAGAAATGGAGAGAGAGAAAAAAGTAAAGGACACCTAAATACCAATCTATCTACCACTAAGGATGTCCCTGGGCAAACATTAACTGTAAAAGTCCAGCACCTACTAAGGGCTGGGATAAAAACGGAAGGCGTCTGAGAGGGACCAAGCAATGCACATTCGCGCACAAACTACATCAGCTCCACCTCCAAAGGCTATTAGACTAAATAAGCTTAAAGACCACTGATTAGTGAATTTATAAGGCGCTCCACACAGCCTATTCCTTTTAATTAGAGATTCTATTATTTTAATAACAATACTTTATACTCACATAGGACCTTTCATCTATGGAGCTCAAAAGGATTTCACAAGTGTGGTTTCATCATTATCCCCATTTAAGAGATTGGAAAATGAAGGGCACTTAGTCACTTGTACAAACAAGAAGTTCTCAGACAATTGTTCAAAACCTATTTGGTGTGCATGTTTTTCAAAAGTCGCAAGACACGGTTGCAACTGGTTAGTCTCAGAAATGCCAACTGGCAAGTATGACTTGTAAAGTGAATGGCTAATGTTTCCTGAAACTCAGCTCTTCTTGACAATTAAGTTCAATAATGTTTGGGTCCAATTTAAACCCACAGAGAACAGAGACGTTCTCTGTAGAGAATTTGAGCACATAATTTCCCCCTTCAGAGCCTGCATTTATTTTAATTAAACTATAGGCTAAATTAAGGCTAAAATCTTTTACCAACTTCAAGATCATAGAAACTATGGTGTGTTACTTTTTCATTGTTAAATATTTTTGTGGTAAGAACACTTAACATGAGATCTACTCTCTTAACACATTTGTAGGGCTACAATACACTGTCGTAGGTACAAAGCTATAGAGAGCTGAGCTAATCTTGCTCAATCTGATTAATTTTGATACTTCATGTAGGTGGAACCATGCAGTATTTGTCTTTCTGTGACTGACTTATTTCCTTAGTCTGATGTCCTCCAGGTTCAGCCACGTTGTTACATGTTGCAGAATTTCCTTCTGTTCTTCAGGCTAAATAGGTTTCTATTGCACACATACACCACTTGCCAGGGGTGTGGAGAAATTGGAAACCCTGTCCACTGTTGAAGGGAATGCAAAATGATGTAACTGCTATAGAAAAGAGGATGGGAGAGTCTCAAAAACTTAAAAACAGAACTGCCATACCATCTGGAGTTCCCACTTTCGGATATGTATCCAAAGGAACCGAAATTAGACTCTCAGAGAGATATTAGCACCCCTATGCTCATTGCAACACTGTTCCTCCCCATAGCCAAGATGTGAGAACAACCTAAATGTCCAGCAACGGTTGAACGATGTGTTTGTTTTTCCATTAACTTCACAGAGTTCAAGGCCATCAATAATCTGTTTGCCAAAAGCTAATCTATACTTTTACCATAAATCCATAAATTTTGGGTGACCCCAGAAGAATCCCAGGGGTCCTATTTGCAAAGTAATGATGAGGTTACCAGTGAAGAGGGCTTTGAAGCACTCAAGATCAGGTTTAAATTCTGAAGACTGGCTCCTCAACCATGAAAAGGCTGCCATAGGAAGCCAAGCAACTCGCTGTTTAAGGGGAGTACACTGAAAGACATGTGTCTTGCTTTGGGACAGAAGATACATCATAGTGGTTACTGTGTACACTAAAAAACCTTCCAGCTCAGTCACTAAGGACTTAGCCTGGTACCCTGACACCCAAAGAAAAAGACCATCTGCCCATCAGTGGAGCCGTGCAAAGATGGGGTGGAAAGAACTATGGTCATGAATGGAGGACAGGGGTGAGCCATAACCTGGTGGGGGCCTCAGAAGCAGCCTTGATGATGGCTGGAGTTGGAGACCATGCACCCTGAGGAAGCCTCGCTTCCTTTGACTGGCTTATAGATGTGTATGGACACATGAGGTCCTTACAGCCTGGACTTATATTTCACTTCTAGAGAAATATTCATAAGCATTCCCTCAGGAAAGGGAGATTACAATTGTCCTCTAGTCTGCCATTCCCTATTCTTTTCATCCCCACATTAAAAACAACAACAACTTGTTATCCAAGTCAAAAAGATAAAGTAGATGGTGATAAGAAGAGTGAACAGGTATATCTGATTTCCTAACACCTTCTGTTCCAAGATTCCACAACATGGAGATTTCCGACCTTTGTATTTTGTGACACTTTAACATTGATGGACCCAGAAATCAGTGTTCTGGAAGAATTGTTTGAGCCACAGACAAAGAAGTTACTGTGTTGTGTGGTTTCCAGTCCCAAAAGTAATATGAAACCTGCTGCTTTTCATTAGACTGAAAAGCCGTGAGAATCTACGAGATAATGTCTATAGAAGCTAATGCTCAATGAGTGTAGAAAAAATGAATACGATGCAATTCAATACGCTATTAAAAACTTGTCACAATCAATACTCATGGCAAAACTAACAGTTTCTTTGACTCACGGAATTAACAACACGACTACAAAATGATTACAAAGCCACAATTATTGTTAATGTTTAGGAAAACTAACGTTATTCCTCCATTAACTTCACAATCCTTTGTACATTTCCTTAGTTTACCTTCATACCCTTAACACAGTTCAATTATCTATGTTTTCCTAGGTTCCCGTATCGTGTAAGAACATTAAGAAAAAACAGAATTCAAAAACAAAAAGCTCTTAGGCAGCTGGGCCGTGTAGAACAGTGTCCAAGGGCTTTGCTGAAGTGGCCACTTGTGGTTTTTGTGTTCCCGATGCCCTGCCGGTCTTTGAGATTTGTCCCTGCTGAGCGTGGCCACTGAACACCGCAAGGGAGCTCCGCTGAAGAGGGATGGAGGGGGCTCAGAAGAGCCGGAGGATTGGGAACTGCACACAGATTTCAAAGAAATAGGTAACGGAAGAGACCAAGGCCGAAGGGAGACACAGTGAGCAAATCTGAAACCCCCACCGCAAACCCGGGTAAGAGTGAAAGTAGCCACTGTTACCCAGCAACAATCCCCCCTTCCCAGGTCACTGAAAAAGGTCAGTCCTGCCGTTCTCTCCAACCTGGGCAAAGTGACAACCCAGAGATAACCTTTACCCTGCTTGAGACCTGCTCGACTCCCTAGAAACGCTGTGACTGGGACCACAGAACACCTGCCTTCAACGCCTGTCTTCTAGATGCCTACCTCACCCACCCCCTCCTCAACAAGCAGAAACCCATTTCAGAGAAGGGCATCGAATCTGTCGTGAGCGGGCTTGCTCTGGGTTTCAAAGCTGACTCTCAAGCTCTTTAGCTTCCAACAGGCAAGCCAACGGTATGTTGGCATGAGTTCATATAGCCAGGCTTGGCCCGAATACTGTTTCTTTAGATTCCATAACTAGACATACTAAAGGGTATGAAGAATATAACCAAGACATCAGCCTTCCTTAATTTGCCGCCTATGAGAAACAAACTTGGTTTGCCTTTCAAAGCCTAATCTAACAGTTGCAGCGGCCTCATCTCCTCCTTAGAAGGGGCTCCTTCCCCAGCTGGGCCCTCCCCATTAAGTTTGCAGCAGGCCAGGTCTCCCCAAAGGGCCTCCCTCCCTCACCTGTGCACTTGCAGGTGCGGTTGAAGAACTTCCGCGGCCACCGTTCTCGGTCATCCCGGTTTCTCAGGGTGTAAGGGCCGCTCCAGCGCCTGGTATCGGCTTGCACCTCGGTGCACTGCCCACGGCCCTCCTGAGAGCCACAGACATTGGCCGGATCCGCACCCAGCGGCGGACAGCATTCCTGGGACACCAGGCTGCGCACTGTCATGCAGACCCGGGGGAACTGTGCCCGGGCTCCGGGCGGGATGGCACAGCCTAGGCAGCTGAGCAGAAGCCCCCAGCGAAGGGGGCTCATGGCTTTACAATCAAGAGAACTTTCTCTCGCTTTCCACTCCTACACCGCTTTCTTCTTGTCTTCCACTGGAGCTCTCGAGCATTCACTCAGTTTTTGATTTTCGGTTTTTGATTTTTTTCTTGTATATTTTTGTTTTGTGGTCTGTTCCTCTCCTCTTTAAAGAATGCCCATAAAATCACAGAACCCACACATGTGCACGTGTGTACATGCACACGCACTGGCTATTTTACGTGATCCAAACAACTAAAACAAATTTAATTGTATTAGAAGCGCCTCTAGCAGCGAGACTTAATGAGGGCAGCACTTCTCACCCTCTTCCCCCCATTAAATCGGGCTTTGTCTAATGGAGTTAATTTGCAGAGCACTCCAGCCACATCACTTACTATGCTGCTATTTCTAAACCCCCTCCTTTCTTCCTGAGCCCCTGACTTTAATCGCCTTGAACTCGGTTCAAAAGCCAAACACTGGGCTGCCTTTATTCTGTCTGGAGAGCCAACCACGGGGCCTCGTGGGCTTTGTGGAAGGGCTGGGAGAAGCCATCATTAGGGGGATTAGTGTTAGAGAAATCCTCATGGTTAGCACATGACCCGAAGTGCACAATGAAGTAGATAGAGTTTCTGGCTTTGTTTCAAGAGGGGAAAACCATCTTCATTATCTGGGCTCATGTGCTCCAGCCGAGCCTGTGACCACAGACTTCCCAGGGAGTCAATAGAGGCAGTGAGCTCCTGGTCAAAGGCCCCTCACGGGCAGGCATGCATTGCTAATGACGATTCACTCCTGACTGCGCCCTGATGCGCTAGCAAGGCCGCTACAGCCCGCCGCCCAACTTGGGAAATAAAGAAACATTTATTTAGGGCTGACGTACAAGGAACAGCTTTGTTCCGCCATTAGGGAGCCTCTTCTCCCCAAATAATAGCATACTATTCTCCCATTCAGCACATCCAGCCTGCAGATTTTTTGTTAATTACATGAAGCACCGCGCCACCAGAAATTCAAAATCGTCGTTATCTAATTGTAAGGAAGGCAGTGAAACAATTTGGAGCAAGGGCTTGCGAGTGACATCTTTCGATTTATGGTCAAGTTAAGCATCGTTGATCTAGAAAGCAACGCCTCCCCTAGTGCCTCGGGGGCGGCGAGGGGAGCATCCAGACCTGCCAGAGAGTCCATCTACCCCTTCAGGTGGAAACAGGACGGCCTGAGCCCCAGCTGCGCCTGCGCGCACTGCTGGCGTGAGACGGGCCCGAACAGTTCCTCCGCACACTTAACATCGGGGCGTAAAAATAGGGGATGTTATTTCCAAAGCTATTTCCCAAGGTTCAACCGTTCTGATATAGCTGTGGCCGTCCCATGTACTTCTGGGCCACCCTGTGACATTAAATTGCTGTGACCAATTAAATGATAGTTTTCCACTCCGATTGTACACCAGAGCCAGCCTGCACCCCAGTCCCAGGGAAGCAGAATCTCTGAGCATGAGAGCCAGACTTCAGCCTGTTTAATGAACTCTCTAGGCCCCTCTACCATGCAGAGCTGACTGTCAACAGGTCAGAATAAAACGCAGCTCCAGAGGAAATCTTGGAATAGAGTCAGCTTCAAGATGCCACATACGTTAGCTGCCCCAGGCTGCCCTAACGAAGTACCGCAGACAGCGTGGCCTAAAATAACAGTTCTGGAGGCCAGGAATCCAAACTCACTGTGTCTGTGAGGCTGTGCTCTCTCCGAAGACTCCCGAGGAGCACTCTTGTTGCCTCTTCCAGCTTCCGGGGACTGCCACCGTTCCTCAGTGTCCTTGACCAGAGGCAGCATCCCTCCAGTCTCTGCCATAGTCTCATGGCCTCGTTCCCCTCTGTGTCTCTCCTCTGTGTGTCCCTTATAAAGATGCTTGCCATGGAATTTAGGGCCCAGCTGGATAATCCAGGATGGTCTCATCTTGAGATCTTACATTCGCAAAGACCCTTTTATCCAATAAGGTCTCATCCCCAGTTTCTGAGACATGGATTGGCCTCTCTCAGAGGCCACTATCCAACCCACTATGTCATGGATGTGAAACCTGACTAATGCTTGAATTTCAATATCTCAGAATTGGAAGGATGTCTTGGACCTCATTCACTGACTCCATGTGTATTTATCAACCCCCTTTATGCCAACCTTGTGACCCTTTGGGATTTAGGTCTACGTTTTGTGATGCTCTGGTTCCATAGCATTCGATTCAGAGGTCTTGGATGCTGACATTCATTGATGGAGTCAGCAGCTCTCGTGTCAGAACACCCCCAGGTCTACGTCTTGGGGTATCATCTCTTTCAGAACAACGCTTGTTAAATAACTCACCCAGTCTGTGGCTTCAGCTCAGGCTACCATAACTCCCAACATTACAACTCTGACCCTGACCTCAGCGGTGAACCTCAGAGGCTTGTATCTAACTTCCTCGTTCTCTCACTTGGACGTCTAGACACTTCTTAATGTGTTCAAAACTGAAGCCTTGCTCCCAGGTCTATCCCTCCATAAGTCATCTCCATCTTAGCAAAGAATGCCACCACAGTCCTGTAATGGGTCCTTGATTCTTCTCCTCCCCACCCCCACCCCCAGCATGTGCTTCCCACTGCACTTAGCATGAAACCCAAAGTCCTCTCAGGCACCACTCAGTGTGCCGTCCACAGAGCCACAAACACGTGTACCTGGTCTGCGTCAGGGTACGTACAGCAAGAAGAGAAAGTGAAAGTCAGAACTCAGAAACTGTCATTGCAATGTGACGTTGCCACAATGTCAAGCACGCGATCAGTGAACTCATCTCATGGAAGACGGGGTCCCACTGGGGGAACGGGGTGGCTGTCAAACTGGCAGGGTGAGGACCTTGGAGCACACGCTGCCAACTAGTCGCGTTGGATCGCATATCGGCCTGTAGCTGAAACTTTTTTAAAGTTCTTGACCGTAGATAGTTGAGAAGACTGGGGTGTCAGATCCTCCGCGCTCTGTCCCTCGCCCACCCCTCCCCCCCTCTTGCTCTGCGGGAGCAGAGCGCAGCTGGCACTCCCACCCGCACGTGTTCCTTTCCACCGTGGCCTTGTCCAGCCACTTCCTCTGCCTGCCATGTTCGTGCTCAGGAGCCTCCTTGTCACCCCGGTTTCATCTCGAATGTTAGCTCCTAAGAGGCCTTGTCCCAGAGCACCCACTTTACTGGGTCTACCCGCAGCCACCTGCTTTCCACCACGTGGCCTGGCTTGTTCTTCACAGCGCTTACCGCTATCTAAAATTTCCTTATTTATGGAAGTAGTTGTTGATTGTCCATCTCCTTTAATCAAGTTTGTCCAGCAGACCAAGACACTTAATTGTATTGTCTTTCCAATGCCAAAGAGGGGCTACTGAATAACAGTTGATGAGTAAATGTTCCCGATTCTCACATTTTTATGTTCACCAGGAAAGACTCCCATTATAGTGATTGGCTTTACACAAATTAAATGCTATTCATGTGACAACATAAACTCAATTTAGTCTAATAAATACCACTGTTATGGTAAGGGTTCCTTTAAGGATTTTGTTACATTACTAAAAATGTTTAAAAACCCCTGGCGTCACACCCCCAACAACAACAAATTTCCTCTTCACTATTCTGATAAGGTATCACCAACGTCTGCTTAAAGCACCTCTAGTGAGGAGGTTCCTTCAAGGACTAATTCTAAGGGTTAGGAAATTCTTTCTTTTAAATAGGATTTAATATTTAACATAATTTGAATGTAAATTTAAATATAAATATTTAGTGAAAATTTCACCCACCAATGGTTCCATCATAAGCCCCTATAGCCCCCTAGAAGGGTGCAGTCCATTTTCTCCAGAATTTTCTCCCCCATCTTCTCTGTTTTTAAACTAAATTTCCTCAGTTCCTTTCATTTGTTCTTTATTTGACCTAGTTCTAAGTCCTCTCATCAGCCTGTTTGCTCTTTCCGGGAAAATTGCATTTGCTCTTTGACCTCTTGGTGAGTGTTTCCCACAGCTGACGGTAACGTTCCTCGGTAAAGATGGCTAAAGAATTAGCTCATGAGCTTTGCTTAGCAGCCACATCGGTTTTGCGTCTGTTAGCTTCGACCGAGTCACGCTGCGGTCCGGGTCTCAGGACCTCGTAGGCTTAGGAAGCAGACGTTCAGCCCACAGCAGCTAGAACTATGCTTCCCCAAGCCTTCCCCTTCCTGAGAGCGCTCATCCTGTGGCAAAGAAGGCAGGACAGACAACCGCGTACCAGCGGCCCACCTTGCTCACCTCTGCGAAAGCAAGTCTCATGGTCAAGATTCCTCTCAAAGACAGGGGCTCTGTAAGGAAGGCCTCTACAGAGAGGGTCAGCAAGTGTTTTATTTTTACTGCACTTAAAATGGACTTAAATGCCTATGTCTCCTTCATAGAGCTTTGACGCTGCAGCCCTGAAGTCAAAGGCTTCTATCTCCATCCCCCGTTCTTTTCTTACGGAATTTTCTTCTGGGATCTGCATGAGTCTGCTCTAACTACCACAATAAACAGAAATTTTATTGTGTAACAGGATAGGTAGAGAGGGTCCTTGGACACCCTGCAGTTGTATTACAGGAGAACCGAGCAGGGGTCTTTTTCTATGAAGAAGATTCACGGATTTGTTTAGCTTCTCAAATGGACCTATGACTCACACCTTAAGACTTCAGCACAAGCCAAACCTCGAAGTTCCCTAAGAGAAAACTTAGAAAGCTACTCTGGGCTCCATTGGTGCTTCCAAAGGATGCCACGGCCAGTAGCCACCCATCTGCCTGGCCGCAATGCAGGAATTTACACAGCGCACTGCCCGACTTTCTCATGCTCACCTAGGCTTGTAGGAGAAGGCTGACACCTTCTTAAAGGGAAAGGCTTTGACAAGGGGGCAACTCCATTAGCCTTGCAGACATATAGTCAGGCACACGTGAGCACTTTAAAAATATTTGTTGAATACATGAACCTCCATCTGTGCTATACTCCCCAAATTCACAATCATCCCCCATAAAAACAGGGTACTTACTCTTTATTTATCCCATGGAAATGGCGAATTTAAGGCCTCATACTTTGAAAGAGAACAAAAGGAACAACATGCATTAATAATTATACTAATGCTCAAAAGGTGAGGAAGGGTGGGAAGAGTATGGATTATTTGACCTGAGATAGAATTGTTGGGGAATGATCGAATGATTTTCAGGAAGATAAAAAGATTTACTTTGGATTTGGTCAGGCTGAGGCTACAGGTTATGTGTGGGTTGTGATTCCATCAAAGTCATTGGATTTTGTGGTCCTTTTGAGTTCCCATGTGTTACCTGATTCTGTCACTTTAGGAGTAAGAAAGCAGCCGAAGGTGTTCAGCTGCTGCTTGGCTCCAAGTGCTAGGCTAGAAGCTTGGTGTGTATCGTTTCCGGTGGTTTATCCACTGGGCATTATTCCCTCTTCCCAGAGTAGAAGGTGGAGGCTGTGAGTCCTCGGTAACCATCCCTGTGACTGAGCTCTGTTTTCCTGACTCCAAGGTCATGGTCTCTTCCCTAGGCTGCATTGCCAAGTGCACCGCCTTGTCCGGAGAAGTGCTTCATGCCAAGGAACCCCATGGAAAAACATTCCTTTATCTCTTACTCTATGCCAGTTTCTGTACTAGGCTTGCTTTCCTTACCTCTGTTATCTCACCTAAATTATAATAAAATGCTGCTTGTAATAAAATAATTCTAATTTAAATGAATTGTTTGCATCTTGCTGCCCCAGATGACAGCCCTCAGCAGGTCAAAACGGCGTTAAGAAATTCTCATCCTGACAGAGGAAACTGACTGAAGCTGAGAATGTGTGGCTCCTCAGCCTAGCCTTACACGTTAACTGGATTGCCTTGGGCATCAGCCATCCTCTCACACTAAGGCATGTTATGGGAAAACCTCATGTGAAACTTCTGAGGCATTTTTATGTCATCTAATATACTTCTCAACGTTATTTTTATGAGAATCCTGGGGAGAGATTTCTCTCAGGGCTCCGTACCCAGAAAAGCTCTGCTTCTTCACAGCTCCGAGACCCTGTGACTCTTACAGTAAGTGCTGTTCCTGTCTTTGCCTCGGCCAGCTGTGAGGCCTGGAGCCAGGTGCACCGCCCTCACGGCGAGCAGCCGATTCACGCAGCACTTGGCTTGGTGTTTTCCTTGCCTTACGCTCCTGGATTCTGAGATTCCCGTTTCATCCCTTTGCTAACGTATGTGTTTCTGCAGCATATCTCCACTTTCTTGGGAAAGGAGGCAGAGAGATGTGTGCATCCACATATATTCCTGTATAAGTCCAAAGGTAATAAACGCCCGCCCAGGTTACTGTTTGTAAGAAAGTCAGGGCCTCGAGAAGAATTCAAGGTGAGTTTCTGAGAAGGAGGTGTAAGTAATCTGAGATGGAAGGACATAAGACAAGGAGATCTTGGATCATGGCTTGGCTGTCACTAAATACTGCCTGTTTACTGTAGGAAAAGTTTTTGATAGGAACTACAACCGAATGCAGGGGGAGATATTTCACGTGTATTGCGAGCACTTGTTGCCAACGGAAGCTGTAAAATCGAGGACTATTCTAAGGAATGTTCTGAAATCCATGGACATTCAATGGACAACCCATCTATGACAGCTGAGTATCATAGAGCTAAATAAATAATGTGAGTGTAGAAAAGTGCTTGATTAGAAAGCAATTCATTTTGCCCTGTTCTTTTACAGTCGACGCAAGAATCTTAATGGAAAGAGATGTTCCCCGAGCTTTCACTTGGCATTTCAGCACCTAGCACCGCCTTGCATGTAAGAAGGACCTGATGTGTGTTCATGGATTGAACTGAATTAGATACTTTAGAGACCTGTGAGTGAGTGATGCAGGGTGTGTGTGCAAAACTTTGCAGGTAGGAAACCAATTTGTGCTTTCCTACAATGGGGGACAAAATAGCTCAAAGCCTGGTAAGCAACCGAATGGAGTGCCAGATGTTGCAGAGCTGTTGCTAAGATTAGTAACAAGAAATCATCTGCATCTTTCTTCTGCTGGCCAGCCAGTCGCCTGCTCTTTTCTCTAGGTGGGAATATGAAAATCCTCCCTGTTTTTTAGTCCCCACGGGACTCCTCTCTCTGATGCCTTTTGGTCTATCCTCTGCTGTGACATCACGGGGCAAAGAGACTGTTTTTTTCCTCTGTGTCCAAATTGTTTGCTGAATGCTGGGCATCTGTACTGATAAGGGTTTTGCTCTCTACATCTAAGAGCTTTTCTTTTCTTGGTGGTATGAATTGTTCTTCAGAGGAATCATGGGTTAGAAATGGGCTGTGTGTGGCTTCTGGTATTTCAGCTGGGTGCATTTTTTTCTTCCTGTATGCATTTTTTGATAGTCTGTCAATAAGGCCGTGTTGTACATCAAACTCATTTTAATTTCAGATTTTGCATCACCCATCCATACGGTCATCTCAGTTCTTTGTTATGCAATGTGTGCCCTTCAATTCTTGTTTTAACATTTTGTTTGTTATTTTCCATCCTGGTGATAGTTATTTGATTTGGATTTTTGACTGACTTGGGTAAGTAATATAGATGCTTCTGCTTCAAAATACGGATCATGGAAGCGGGGGGACTGCTCCCCATTCTGTTCGGGTCTGATCAAACTCAGTGAATACCATTTACACATTTGCAACAGGGTGTAGAGGTTTCTCCAGACAACGTCAGTGCTAATAGATGCACCGGGGTTTACAAGGGTGTGCCTAAGAATGTTCGGGGTCTGGAGAGATGACCAAACACGTAGTGTCAAGTGAAAAATACATGGAACGTAACTGCTATTTCACCACGCTAACCCTCTGTCAGGCGAAGGGGTTGGGGTGGGGTGGGGATGGGGGGGACTGAGGGGGTGAGACTGTCTGTGTGTGTGTGTGTGAATGTGTAGAAGGTGCACAAGGAACCGGCTGAGGAGCTGCTGCTGGAAGGGGGCCTACGTACGAGGCTGGAAAACCAGATAGGAGAGGAGATTTATTTTCATTTTATGCTTTTGCACATTTTGAATTTTGATCCATGGACGTATAGCAGTTATTTTTTTGTTATAAGTATAAAATTTTAACTTAAAAAAATTTAGAAGCATGGGTACTCGCGCAGATGACATCACACGGAGTGGTGGTACATTGGCCAGTGGTAAAATCGCCGGGGCTTCCGCACAGCACAGATCTGGGCCCTGCCGCCGGCCTCGGACAGCGCGGTTATCCTCTCTCAGCCTGCGTTTCCTCATCCGTAATCCGAGATGACAGCATCTACTAAGTTCAACTATAAGGGTAAAATACCACACCATATATAATGTGCCGGGCAGAGCCTGGCACACAGTAGGTACTCAACAAAGAGCGACTGTAATTATTATTATTTCTATGAAATAATCCATTGACACCCCTGCAGGCCTTTCGTGCTCCTGCGCTGCCTCATCACCGGTCTGACCTATCAGGTCGTTGTTTGTTTGCTTGCTTGTTTGTTTGGAGAATCATTACCTTCTCAATCAGTGCCCCTCACTGACTCTTTCTCAATGGACAGCCAGGAAGGGGGTGGAAAATTCCACCAAGACACTGAAAAGTTCTCCCCACTGAATCTGTATCTCAGTACTTACTAATAAACATTCATACTTATGCACATCTACACACCTAATCCAAGAATCTATTATAATTAGAAGGTCTTTTATAATATGTTTCCTTCTGGAAACTAAATCAGTGCTTCTAACTTTAGCATATGGGAAATATTCTCACCCATAATGAAATATTGCCACCCCCAAGTGAAAGGAACTGTTCTTTCTTAGATTCTGCAAGTTTAATTAAATCATGATTTTTTTATGTTCACAGGTATGCTATTCTCTTAGCCTTGGAACTTAGGAATCTCCACCATTAACTATAATAAATATGTGTGTGAATAAAGCTTAAATAAGCCACAGAAGCTATGAGTAAATAAGATTTGAAACTACTTTTATTAATTTCAAGAGCTGGCCAAAACAAATTTTATCATTGAGAATAAGAATAAAATAAATCTTCTTAAAAAAAATAACTGACCTGAATCTGAGGCTCATTGTTTCATAACTGCCGTTGGAGAGCAGCTAACCACGATGTCTGCCTGACACTCCCTTTGAAAATGACTCTTTCTCACTGACTCTCATCTGCACTAATTAGTTACTGTTAATAGGCTAAGTGCGTGAACTCACACACACAGCCCGAAAGAAAAACTTTAAACTTCCGGTTCACTCTATAAGCTATAGAAAGGAAATTCGTTCTTCCAAATCATGGCAAACAGCTGCCTACTAACTGCAAATTCTGCTGTTATAAATTTCTCATTTCTAAAAAGTGTTCTTCTAGTATAAGAAAAACAGACAAAACAAGATAATTTCTTGGAGGCTTTGGTTTAGCTTCAGTGATTAAAAAAGCTTACAATAACATAATATTTTTATAGTCACAAAATCTATTGAATTTATGAAAACCAACTGTCTGTTTGGATCATAAAAATGGATTTTATCTTGAGCAGGATGATATGAAAGCCAGGTCTGAACTTATCAGAAGAGGCAGGAATGGCGGCGAGAGAGCAATCTTCTTGGTGAACATGTGTTTGTCCTCACTGAAGACCCCGGGAAATACAAAGCTGTAAGTGACCAGGCCGAGTCTCAGTGACCACTGAGAACTGTGGAGGGCAAAGAGTTAGCCAGTAAAGCCCATTTTTAAAAACAAAATAAACCTTCTTATAAATCTTAATTTCTATTGATCAAATTTGATCTCGTAGAACTTGTCTGATTTGTCCAAGATGGCACAGATGGTATAACAGTTTGCTATGGCTGCCATAATTAAAAGATAAACTGAAGCATATTAAACATTTTGAGAGTTTATTGGAGCAAACAGGGATTTGAATTGGGTAACCCCAAACTGGAAGTAGTTAGGAGCCAGGGGAGAGGAGCCAGGAGAGAAAATGTGGAAGCAAAGCAATGATACTATTTGATTGGCTGTAGCTTAAGTGGTTGCATTCTGGGGCAGGGATGCCTGGTTGGCTGTTTGTGATTGGTTGTTCTTAACCTTGAGGTTTTACCACAGTCCTCTCTGGCTTAGGTTCTGGTTTGCGTATGGAGAATACCCAGCCCTTAGAGCCTCCTCAGACCAACGAGCTCCTTGTTTTATTACTTTAATGCAAAGTACAACAGAGTGGCTTAAACAATGGAAATTTCTTGTCTCACAGTTCTGGGGGCTGAAAGTCTGAGATCAGGTGTCGGCAGGGCCATGCTCCCTCTGGACCTGCTAGAGAAGGATCTGTTCCCGGACTCTCTCCCAACGCCTGGTGGTTCCACGGCGTGTGGCAGCGGAACTCCAATCTTCACGTCAGTATATTGGTTCAGGGGTCCACTGCACGCCAGCATGGCCTCGTCTTACATTCAACTAGATCTGCAATGACCTTATTTCCAAACAGGGTGGCCTTCAAAGCTACCGGTGCTAGGTACTTCGAAGGTACTTTGACATAGAAATTTAGTGTGGAGGACACAGTTCACCTCAAAACAGATGAAAAGTGGTGAAAGTGGGCATCAAAACTTATGAGCTTGTTCTCTTTTCACAACCAGGTCAGCCTCGACACACCCCTCAAAGTCTTGAGTTTAGGAGGAGACTTGGTGCAGGTCCCGTGGACGCGGAAGAGACACTGAAAAGAAGTTGGCGAGACACCATCATAAAGCCTTAGCTGCTTTCTAGTGACATGAAGAATTCCACCTCGACTCATCAGAAATTCCAGATTGGGTGGTGGGGAGCCTACTTCTGTAAAGATCAGTGTTTTTCCAGCAGTACCAGGAGCTCCTATTTTTCTACAGTTAGTGCCATTCATGGTCTCTTTAAACCCTATCATCTCATAAATTATAGATCTGGATGAGAAGTTAAAAATTCATTTTAGACCTAAACTTCCCATTGAGAAAACCAAGGCTCACCCAGAGTCAAATATAACTCACCCAAGACCACAAAGTTAGTTAGCTACAGAGCCGTGGTATCCTGGTTCATAGCACAGTGCTCTTTCCAACTGTTAGGCAATGAGAATGAGTAAAATGTGAGGTATCTTTTTCCTTGTATAGATTCTTTTTCCTCTCATATTTGTCTCAAGCTTCTCATATTTAAAAGCCACTCATTCCCCTCTTTCTGCCAACTCAACAGTTAGAGATGGACAGACAGAAAGCACTCAATAAATTTATTAAATGAATTCATGAATGAGAACAGGAAGGACTTTGCCTTTAAGGATAAACTCTTCAGCTGAGCACCCAGGTGTTCCCCTGACTTACCTGCCCCTCCATCTCTTCGGGCAGATCCAGGGAGCTCCTTTGCTTCCTTCTGAGTTGGGAGGTAGGTGGGGTTCCTTTGGGGAAAATTATCCCTCTCTTCCCCTTCTAGATTTTTCCCTTGAACTGAACTCTTTAGAGGCCCTGAGTGCAGCTCCTCTTCTTGTTGGGGAAGCCTCCTTGCACGTGGCCCTAGGGCTGTTGTGACAGGAGACTACATTCACTCTGTTGCCCCGTCCAGGCTCCTTTGAGATTGTGCACCTCGCGATGACCCTCTTCCGGAAGACCCCTTCCATCCATTTCCCTTCCACCCCCACAGACGTACCTACTGGTTACCGGCTACATTTTTCTGTCCACAAAGTCCCCACAAGCGGACAACTAGAAACTCTTCCTTCATGTTTATATATCCACTTCTTCCAAGAAAAGAAAACAAATTGAAGGTGATCGCCACGTGAGCTTTTAAGGAAATATTTAAATATTTTAACATAAAGAAAAATCTTGAGGGAGGCACTTACTAAAGTGCCAGAGAAAGAGCCAGCGTTGCAGAATCTTGCCAAGAGAAAGAAAGGTACCTGCTGTGTATGAAGTCTGATGAGAAGCCAAAGCTCTCTGTTTCCTTCTCCTGGGTACTAACATCTCTGGAGTAAGTGATGTTGTGCTATAGTTCCAAGGGCTGTTTGTAGATAAAATGGACAGGAAACACTTCCAGACACCAAGCCCCCTGCTCCATCCACCAGCCAGAGAAAGCACAACGGCCCAGAACAACACAGGGACTTTGCTGATTTTCTGTGCGATCCTACCATTAAAGTTGTCAAGGAAACATAAACAAACACATCAGAGCCTAACAGAAAACCTGCCTTTGGGAATTGTACATTCACCCTCCTGAATAAGATTTAGCACAAAGAAAACTAAAAGCGTAAAGATAAGTCTCCCCATTCAGAAGCAGTGAGAGCCCTGAGGGAGGATTTCTTTTCCGCTCTGAAGCACCAACCAGTGGCTGCTGAGGGCAACGTTAGGGAGAGAATAATATCCTCTCCAAGATGTTCAAAAGCCAAACTGGCTGCCTGAATTCGACCGCCTAACTTCAAACACGCGGCACATCTCTGACCCTTACTGGACAAACAAGCAAAGTGTGCCATCAGTGGCTGAACATCACTCCAATTTTACACCACAAGCAAAAACTGCAGTTAGAAATCATCCGACTCCTGAAGCTAACCTGAAGCTCCAAGCCACGGAGAATATTAAACTAGCCAGATCTTATAACCCTGGTCCATCCTGTGCCGGACCTTCCCCCTTCTCATAGGAGATAATTACATGCCTCCCCCCTCAGCCTCACTCCAGCCCCAGACACAACTGGCTTTCACTTTTTCAATATGTTGTCATTTGAAAAAATCATTCAGGAGGGAATATAGTCAGTAATATTGTAATAATTACGTGTGGTGCCAGGTGGGTACCGGATTTATCAGAGGGATTACTTTGTAAATTATATAAAAGTATATCTGTACATCTGAAACATAAAATAATGTTGAATGTCAACTGTAAATGAAAAATTAAAAATACAAAAAAATCATTGGCATAAGTAAGAACAAAAACTGAACAGCATAATCCACAGTTCAGAGATAATCCCATTAATCCTTGGTCTTCCAGACTTTTCTACCACTGCCAACTTCACACACATTTTCAGCTTCTTTCTTTTAAAATAATTGTTCCAAGAAGACTTAAAGCAGTCTGGGCATGCTTCTCTCTCTCTGCCTCTAGTTTCACCGCTTATACTCAATAAAATGAAGAAGGTGTTCATAATACATATCTGATCAGGTTGCTGGGAAAGTTAAACAAGTTAGCACCCCTAATGCATAGCAGATAAATTGACCTTCCTGCCCTCCATCTGCCCACCATTCCTTCCTTCCTTCTTGACTCATTCGTTGAAAACAAGGTTTACTAAGCGCTGCTGTATAGCGGACGCTGGCCCAGGCATCAGGCTCATGGTAATGAGGAAGAAGAGAGCCATGGCTCCCACACTCACGCCATGTGGACACGGTGGTGAGATGGAGAAAGTGACAGGGTTGTAGGAACGCGCGGCAGGGACCTTGGAATTGGGGGTGTGAGCAGGGAGGTGGAGAGTCCCGGGACCAACTGTTGTTACAAGGAGAGCAAGAAGGAAAGTTGGTGCAGGAAGAGGCTGGAGCCACCAGAAGCTGAAAGGGATGAGGAGGGATTCTTCCCCGGAGCCTTGAGAGAGAGTGTCGGCTGCCTAGACCTTCACCCCAGAATTCCGGCCTCCACAGCTGTGAGAGAGTAAATTTCTGTCGTTGTAATCCACCTACTTGGCAATCGTGTGTTATGGCAGCCCTGGGAAAAATTATAATGCAGGCACATACCCATTATTACCTCCTTAAAAATCACTCACATAATTACCAAGTGGAGGCCCTGACTTTCCTAACGATCGACTCACTGATGAGCTACGCATTTGTTTGGGGTTTTTTTTCCTGTAAAAGGAGTGGAGTTGAGAGTGCATACATGAGGTCTATATTTTCTTCCTGTCTTGTTTGTCTTTCCTTAGTGAATTCATTATCAAAGTGAAAGCAAAAGCAAACCTTCGTGTATCCTAACCCAAAGCCAAGTTTGTGAGGTGTAAAATTAATACGATGTTACTGCAAACGGTGCAACTTCTTCTGTTTTTATAGAATGCGATGCTTTGCTAATGTAATCAATCGTCAGCCCATATCATCTGTTCCAAACCAACACTATTTTCAATGCTTCAAACTGTTCAGAAAGCACCATTCTCCTTCCGTCTGTTTCTTGGGGTGAGCTTAGCAGCTTTGCTGCAGGTAGATGCTTGTTGTCTGTTAACTTGGGCTGAGATTCTCAACCAACACAGCACACACCCTTGGCGGTGCTGGGGCATTTGTTTTTAATCTGGGGGATGCTCTGGGGTTCCTGGATTTCAAGGGGCTGGAGCCACAACTCTCCCACCCAACCTGCCCATAAGCACCACTCTGAAAATTCCTGCTATAGATTTTCAAAGCAACGTTTATGACATGCCAAAGGGATGCTTTAAATGTGTGAAATACCATCAAAAGTGACATTCACTGGCTTTCTCCCTCCTAAGTTTTCCCCATCGAACTGTGCACTCATCCGTTGAAGGTCCCGTGGTTCCTATGTCATATCAGGATTAAGGCAGTGCTTCGTTCACCTCTGCCCCTCAGCTCCTGTCAGGGATGGAAACGGGGCTCAATTCCGTTTGATGGGTGAGATGTGGTGAACCAAAAAGTTCAAAAAATGTTTATAAAAACAGACTATCCCTCTCCCACAGAAATACTCCCTGTTATCCTGTGCGCTGTGGTGCGGTCTTGGGAAAGAACCCGGATTTGGGATCCTGGTCCAGGGCTCTTGAGTGGTGGTTTCTGCATTATCTTACTAGGCCTTGGGTGCTTGGTTTGTTTTTTTTTTTTTTTAATCTGGAAAATAAGAGGAGTTAGAGTTTGGCCTGCATTAGTTTAAAATCTTTTTTAGGTTCAAAGATTATGTGTCACTAATTTGAAAGAATATGGGCACCCCTTGTTCATTGCAGCATTATTTACAATAGCCAAGCTGTGCAAGCAACCCAAGTGCCCATCAATAGACAAGGGAATAAAAAAAGTGGTGGTGTGTATACACACACATGCACACACACACACATGCACACACACAAGTATTATGGAATATTACTTGGGTGTAAAAAAGAATGAAATCTTATCATTTGCAGGAACATGGATGAACCTAGAGGTTATTACGCTAAATGAAATAAGTCAGGCAGAAAGGCAAATGCCCCATGATTTCGCTTATATGTAGAATCTAAAGGACAATATAAGTGAATGAACCAGTAATAAAGGGGCCAAGAAAAAGCCCAATGCTTGTGGCAGGTCCACTGGTCTATTATGGAGCAACTTAAACGGTTAACTGTGAGGGAGAACAGCAGAGAAAATCTAAATGTGTATTGAGCTCTGAGATGGTAATTAAGGCCATTTAATAGAATCTGAAAGTGGTTCCTGCCTGACTTTAAGACATCTCTTGGAAGTCAAGAAGGGTCACATGGAGCCTCCACACACAGATCTTGCTCTTTAAGACCCCCAATAATCCCCATCTTAACCCCTTAATTGCTTTCACGTATTGTACTATTTGCTGCAAAATTTAAATTAAAATCAATGCGATGAATACTGAGTATGTAAAACAATTCGAGGCTCTATTTCAGCATGAAGCTTCATTGAAGCTGTAGGAACAGAAAGAAAAGACAGCCCTTTGTTCTCGTCACTTCACAACCCTCCGAATGGCCTCTTAGCCAAAATAGCTCCTCTAATCTTTAAGTTTTAATTAGCTGCCCACGATTCATAAAATATCAGGAATTAAAATGCTGATACCTCATTCTCCTGAGAAATGGCACACAATTAACCTCTTTTTTTTTGCCTGGTCAAAGGCGGAAATTGAGAAAGAGTAATGACAAAATTAATCTATTCTGGCGGCACAGCTGGAAAACATCCTCCGACCCCGCGTCAAAGGGGAAAGCCAGGGTGCGCGTGTGTGCAGAGACTGCGAGTGTGCAGCCTGTGCGGTCTTTTATATTCGTGCCAAGTGTATTGCAAAGCCGTAGTGGGCTCCCGAAATCTTGCAAAATGCCACCCTAACCCACCTTTCCCTTTGCCTCTGAAAACGGGCGGACATTAAGTCGAGCTCTGGTTTTCTAAGGAGGTGGGCAGGAGACAAGAAGACTGAGCCCCGCACACCTTCCGGGCTCGATCTCCGGATCAAAACATACTCCCGGCAGTGAAGCCGGGTGGAGTCGCTGGTACCGAGTTCATGCCTTTCTTGAAAGACTTTCTCTCCTAAAGGTAGACTCTGCTTTTTTTAAAAAATACCTAATGATAAATTACATGGTCAGTATTTAGATAAGATCAACCACAGCCATTTAAACTTACTGAAAGCTCATACAGACAGAACAGGGTTCCAGACATTGGACCAGGCTGTCAGTGAAGACTCGAGGAGGTGACCAGTAGGATGTGGGCCACAGAGTCCATCTGCCTGATGTCAAGCCCCAGCTTGGCAACGCGCTAGCTGTGTGATCTACAGCAAGCTGCTTAACCTCTCTGAGCTTTTGTTACGGATCTCTAAAACAGGCACAAAAGCCGGTGCTGTGGGAATGAAACAGAGAGCACTTATAAAATGCTGAGCACAGTAATAGCCAGTTTACAAGGGCTCGTAACTATTACTGTCAACAGAGGGACCCAAGTACCTTTAATGAGCACAAAGAAAGATGCTTTCGTGTTAAGAATGCTTTGGTAATTCTAATCGCTGCTGTTTGTTTTTCAAGTAACAGATACATTAAGATATAATTCCTGTACCGTACAATTAACCCATCTAAAGGGTCCATGTCTACTCAGAGGGTTTTTAGTCTACTCAGAGTTGTGCAACCGTTACCACAGTGAATTTTGGAACATTTTTGTTACTGCAAAAAGAAACCTCATAACCATTAGCTATCATTCCAATCCCTCCATTTCTCCCAGCCCTAGGCAACCAGTAATCTACTTTCTGTCTCTACAAGTTTGCCTGTTCTGGACATTTTTATATGATTTGAGTAATATAATATCTTTTGTGGAGGTTTCTTTTACTTATCATAATGTTTTCAAGGTTCATCCATGCTGTAACCTACATTAGGAGTCCACTTCTTTTTATGGTTGAATAATATTCTATTGTATGAATGTACTACATTTTGCTTATCTATTGCTATCTTTCCAGGGTAGAGTAATTATAAATCCAATGCTAAATAATGAAAGCATAGTAACACCTACTACCAACCTTCACCGGCACAGAGGGGCTTTCTAGCCTCCCGGGTGCATTGACGTATGTGATCTGATTTGAACGTGAACAATTTTACTGGCAGCTCAAAACAGTCCTGGGTGATGGGTGTTGTTTCACATTTTGTAGATGAGCCCGGGGAAGTTACGAGTGTTAGCAAAGATTACACAGTCACAGTTGTTGGCAGAACTGGAACTCAAACCAGACCTCCCGAGTCACACACTTTTGCCCACACGTTTCCTTGCAGTTGATGGATGTGTGCAAATCCATAGTGATGTGTGTGTGAAAGTCCACAGCATTAAGGTGTGCTTTTGTGTCTTGGAGGGAGCAGAGAGGATACAAAAGCTCTTTTTCATGCCTTCCGTTTGTCCCCAAAATGCAGTCACGAGGGATGACATAACCAGGGGTAGGGGACCTTGGCTGTCCATCTTCAAAGTGAATGCATCACAGCTTCTACTGGGGTTGACCCGTTTCTTAAGGAAGCAAAACAACAATTCCTTTGCCAAACATTCTATTTCATACCTCCCTTGCTAAATTTCTATTTGAGACTTTACAACTACACCATTTCTAAGGCAGCACTTCTGTGATCAGAGATACATTTTCCCAGGAATCATGAAAATCAGTTCCTTCTTCTGTATTTAAATCCCTATTTGAACTGTCTACACTTCCCTGCAAAACACATACAATAGCATGCTCCCACTGAGTATTTAAATTTCCTTGCTCTCTGGGCTGGGAGAGATGACCCCAAATTATTCTACTCTTCGGAAAATATTCTGAAAACTTCAATTTTTAAAACTTTAAAATGTTCTAAGAACTTTTGTTTTCATTTCCTCCAAGACCAAGTCAAAGTGATTGGTTAACAGTAACCATGCAGGTACACCCAACTCTAGTGTGTACAGATGTGTACACGAAATCCGAAAGCCCCTTTAGGAGAGCAGGAAGAAGAGGAAGAAAATGGTTTCAGGGTCCATCTGCAAATTGAAATTCAGTAAAATGAGCAAACACCTCCTCCTTTATACCAGCAGGAGGTGCTCTCTTCAGACTGTTCTATCCAGGCTGGACCAGCAACTGTAAACCTCAAAAGCAGCTGTGGCTGAGGCACAGCATCTCAGGACCTGGACGGGAGAATCCACCGTGCTTCCATCATCTCAGAAGCTGCGGTCAGCCAGACAAAGCTCCTGACAGGCCCCAGGAACCTCAGTGGGCTTCAACGAAGAGGCAGATTTCATTCCCTTTTAAGCTCCAAATTCACTCCTTTCTCCCACTGAGTAATAATAGAACTTTCTCTTGTATCTTCTTACGGTTGCTTCTGGAGAACCCTGTTAGGGCTTTGTTATGGGCTGAATTGTGTTCCACCAAAACCCATATGTTGAAGTCCTATCGCCCAGTACCCCAGAATGCAACCTTGTTTGGAAACAGGGTTATTGCAAATGCAATTATTTGAGATGGGTTATTAGAGTGGCTCCTACCCCAAAACGGGTAGTGTCCTTGCATAAAGGAGACATGTGGACGCAGACACGCACGCTAGGAAAAGGCCGCGAGAAGGTGAAGGCAGGGATCAGAGTAAGGCGTCTACGTGCCCAGGAACACCAGGGATTGCCAGCACACCAGCAGGAGCCAGGTGGAAGTCACGGAACACAGAGCCTCCGGAGAAGCCAGCCATGCCATCCCCTTGGTCTCGGACCTCCAGCCTCCAGAACTGAGAGAACAGCCACCAGGTTTGCGCCGCGCTGTGGCAGAAGCCCCAGCAAACTAGTAAGTGTTCCTTCCCTCGCTTTTCGGAATGACTTTCCATCTCATACCCTTTCTTCGTGTCACAGGGAGACCTCTGTCTTTCATTCCAGCCTCACTTCAGGGGGCGGGGGGTGGGGAGGCAGGGGGGCATCGTCTTGCCAGAGGTTGTGCTAGGGTGAAATGTGTTGTGTTCAATACAACTCTAGGGGCCTTTGCACAGCTGAGAATACTGATGAGACATTTCCTTTTGATAAATCCATTCCATTCATCTCTCTGTACTCAATTTTCAAGCTAAGAATATTTTTATAAGGCAAATAATTGACAAACTAATACAGCAAATACCTTTTTCTAGAGCTCAGCATGTTCCAACCTCTGTTTGGGTAGCAATGTAAGGGTCACAGCAATCCTGTGAGGGAGGCGCTGTCATGACCATCCCCATTTTACAGGTGAGAAAACTGAGGCAACGAGCAATCAAATGACTCCCACCAGGTCAGTAGCTGAGCCAGAGTTCAAAAGCCAGAGTTCAAAGCCAGGCTGCATTCTGGCTCCAGGATCTATGCTCTCAACCACTATGCTAGATCACATCTTGCAAGCAGAATTAATAGCATTAGTGTGGGTCTATTATTTTGGGTATCAGTCATCTCTGCCACCTACGGGTCCAGCCCAGTGTCCTGAAAATAGGATGATGGCACCCATCCATGCCACCCAGAGTGGGCTCTTTTGTGCCGCTGCGGGCCAGCAGAACTGGGGCTCCTGGGCATGGTTGCTCCACAGCCGTGTGTCTGCCTGGCTGCACCCCACCCAGTGTCTCGGCACACACCCTCTGCTTGCCAGGCATGCTCTCAGCCTGTGCACCTTTTGCACAGTAGCCTTTGTGGGTGTCCTTCCATCTTCCCAGAATCCTCAAGCTTTGCATGGCCCCCTGCAAGGAGGGAAAGACCCAACTTCTAAAATATCCTGGAATCACGATGCCCTGCCTCCATCTACCCAGGAGCTTGTTTCTGCTCAG
Organism: Anoura caudifer; assembly: GCA_004027475.1. NCBI lineage: Eukaryota > Metazoa > Chordata > Mammalia > Chiroptera > Phyllostomidae > Anoura > Anoura caudifer. The sequence goes on along the minus strand of PVKU01001871.1, from coordinate 117,742 downwards.
ATGACCCTGAAAATGCTTGTTCAACCTTTGCAAGCTTGTCACTTACACAAACTGCTCTCGACTTGACCCCGAAGGTCGTGCTGATTATAACACTGGGTGGGTAAGCTCACATTCGTTCCGAATACAATTCGATGTTGGCGCTCAATTCTGGCCACAGGTGCCAAGATCAAGGCTTGTGGCTCAGTATGGCTTTGGGGCCCCAACTGGGAGTACAGTCATGGCAAGAAGCACCCTGGGCACCCACTCTGCACCCACACTTTCCGTCAGCACGAGTTCACCGAGGGAGGCGCATGATGAACATAATGATGAACATCACACAATTCTCATCCTCAAGGAATTGAAAATCCAGTTTAAAGACATTAAAATCCCATCACAAAGAATCTCCTTGACTGTGTCTGAGTAATAAGATTATTCTGATTTAGTCAAATGGCAGTTCGTGAAAAAGGGTCTCCGTGGCAAACTAAGTTTGGGAAATGACAAATATTTACTATGGCCCATCTCCCCCACCCCCTTTTCTTTCTCCCAATTATAATACAAGAGGATCTGAAAATGTGGCAGTAAAGAATAAACAAGCAGAAAAGTATTATATTTGTTTAACCCAGCCATTCCCTAAGTAACTAATAACCGGCCCTGACCAGTGCAGCTCAGTGGGTTGGATGTCGTTCCACAAACAAAGGGTTGCCAGTTCGATTTCCAGTCAGGGCGCATGCCTGGGTTGTGGGTTCAGTCCCTACACAGGGCACATGTGACAGGCAACTGATGTTTCTCTCTCACATTGATGTTTCTCTCCCTCTCTTTCTCCCTCCCGCTCCACTCTCTAAAAATAAATAAATAAAAGGCTTTTTTAAAAAAGTTACTAGACTATAAAATTTTCTTTCTTCAAAGAAAGCTTACTAACATCTTACCCAAAATATTTACTGGGATTTTTTTTTTAAATCTCAGGTGCAGGCAGCATCATAGGAGGGGGCTAGCCAGGCAGCAGGGTGCCAATGCCCCGGGGCCACCAAACACCACCAGAAAGGTGAGCAGCTGGAGGAACCTGTAATCACTGGATTTACAGAACACCCTAGGAGAAAGAAATGGAGGAGATGCCTGCTGGTTAATAGGACTGGTCAATGAAAAAGTTGGTTAAAAAGGACATTGGCACCTTGAATACTTTATGTCCAAACATTTAACTCTTCATTCATTCACGAATCTTCGGATGCATGGAAACCTTGTTCAAGTCTGAGCTGGCTGATGAACCTTGTTGCGTGTATCACACGGCAACGCACCTCCCGTGATTCCCACCGGGGCAACGTCATAATAATTCTTATGAAACAAGTTGAACACCGCCTCTTTCTACGTTCACATTTTCCCTGATTTTTAAATGCATCTCTCTTCATCAGCTAAGCCATCGCGTCCAGTGCTCCAACAAAGGCAAAGTAATCAAATACATTTCTCGTCAAATCAAAGGCTGGTGTCTCCTCCAGGGAAGAACTGTTAAGTTCCCCGGGTCAAGTTAAATGGAAAGTGCCACAGGTCATGGGGCTGAGCCCCACCACCCGCCCTTACAGGCTTATAATATCTATCAGCTGGGGACTTCATTTTATTAAGCCTTCCAAAAGAATCCAGCTCCATTTTTCCTAGACACTCCAATTATTTCTTTGTCTTTTGCTTTTCACACTCATACAATAGTAAGTACAACCGGCATGACTGGGTTTGGAAACAAGAACAATAAAACGACTGTTGGCAGGCGTACAACTCCAGTGCCGGGAGCAGAGAGTGCTGGGGTGCCAGCGAGTAGCCAGCTCACCGTGAGCTTTGGCTCAGCCCCGATCGCTGGGCGATTTGTTTCGAAGCCTGCAAAGCGCAGGCTGACCAGCCAAGAGGTCATCTGGCAGGACGGTCCCCACTGTACTGCAGTTGCTGTTCTGGGCCGGGGAGGGAGATCTGCAAGGAACATCATCAAACAACGTCTGAAAGTTGCTGGAGTACCTTCTACAGACGGCGGGGAGAGTTCATTTAAACCCTCTGACTTGTGTGAAGTAGGGACATTTGGAGGCCACTTGCTGTCTCATCCTCCCTCTTTCCCCCATGTCGTCCAAATAAATGTTGGGTAAATATTTTAAAACAGTGTTTTAAGGGGCCCACATGATTAGGCCGCTTGAAATGTCCAAATGTCTGACTCTACTTGAAGGATTTGGATTCAACTTATTGATATATACAGTGCAGAATACATTCTATGTACTCATTTTTATGCAATTTTAGTTATAAAATTGCATAAAAATTAGTTAGTTATGTGTATATATGTATAATATACACATAATATATACATTATAATATATGTATATATATTATAATATATATGTATATATTCCTGAGGTTCAGGGTATATGGTTGCATTTGATTAAAGGGTGTAATAGACCCGAGACAAGTCATTTCTATGACATGAACTGCAAAGGAACTCTAGGTATCTACCTTAAATAAGAAGGAAGCATTTTAGCTCTAATGACTAGGGAAATAATATGGAGAAATGAAATGGAAATGGTACCTGTTAGGAGCTCGGGCAGGGGCTGAAGGAAAGCTGTCCTAAAGATCTGTCAGATAAGGGCGCTTCCAGACTCACCGGCAGCTCCACTCAGCACCTGAGGGCACTCATGCATCCGCACCAGTGCCCATGAGGCCAAGCAGGACGTGAGAGAAACCTGGTACACCAGAGGTCCAATGGGTGGTGCCTGGCAAGCTGAGATTTGCTTGTGAGAATACATGAATTACCCCCCAACAGGTACAGGTAAGACTTTTGCTGGTTGCTGAGGTCCTCGACAAAGAGTTGAGGCACAAAAGTCAGCAAACTCTGAGTTATTACCAATACCGTGACCCCATCTACGTGTCTGAGTTGGTAAACATGCAGCGTTGCAAATAAGCACTAATAATCAGAACTCTTAGCTGGCATAGCCCAGCTAGGCTGCCCTCTTAAAGGCAACCACCTAGTGCCTCCCCGCAGAGGCTCCACGGAAAACCTAAGTCACTCCAGCTTATCAGGCACCCCCAACACGGTATTAACAGCCCTGAACTCCAGGGGAAAGTTAGGCTGTGCTTCCAAAATGGTCCCGAGAACCAGCTCAGAAGCTGGTGACTGGCAAAAAGCTCTTCCACATTTAGAAAGTGAACCCTTTACTTAAGGCCCAGTGGACCGATGTATGTGCCCAGAGACATGGCAGCTGCCAAGGGGCAGTGGCAGGTACAGCTAGGATCCAGGGTCAACAGGCCCAGCCCTCAGGAATGCTAGGCACCAAAAGGTCTGGACCGGAGATTTAACATTGACATTGGACAGAATAATGTTCTGCCAGCCGCCCGGGCCTGTGATGTCCAGCTGCTGCTCTTCAGAGGGGACCTCCCAAGCACACCTGTTGAAGACCAACACCTGCGCGGCGAATAATAAACTGATAATGGATGCATTAAGTCAAACATTTACAGTATTAAGACATGTTTCTATTTGTGTTTGGCTGTTTGCTTTCTTTATAGCCCTCTGAACACAAACCTTTATTTAGCTTTCAATCTCGGCTACATCTGGAAGGTTTTCTAAAACCTGTTTATCTAGAAGGTTATTTAAATCTTACATTTAAAAATAGCAGTCAGAACATATTAAGGAAGTTGAATGGTGGAGAGACTATTTTGACTGTTGTTATGAAGACATTTATTGAATGTCACCATGTGATGCGTGACTAGGATCCTAACTCATGGGTTTACGACCTAAATTCACCCACACTCGTGCCCTGGCAGGTCCTGGTCTGCAAGATGACTCAACTTGTCTCTGTTATTCTAAGACAAACCCATGCTTTCTTTGGAACATGAACAAAGAGATGCACCTTTCTGCTGTCCTGTTCTGCTATGTTGAAGAAGGTTTAGAGCCCTTTTTCTCCCCACCTTTTTTAATGATGTGCATATGAACAATTTAATTATGCAAATTAAAAGAAATTTTTTTAAAATACAGATTACCAAAAAAGAAAACACCGAAAGTCATCCATAACCTTAAATTAACCACACAACCTTTTTAGTCCTTCTAAAAGGGTTGCTTACTGCACATCAATAGATGTGAAGAAGCATTTCCCAAGAACCTAAAATATTTCTGGCACAGTGCTCCGTGGTAGGAGGCATGGAAAAGAATAGGAAGCTCATTCTAGACCCTCCAAGGAGTTCATTCTCTTGTTAGGGACTCTAATGAAAACAAGTACCACTGGGGACTATAACACAGCGGTGACCACCCCAGGCGGAATGAAAGGGGAGAAGATGTGTTAATATGCATTCAGCACCTACTGTGTGCTCTCTAGTATGCACACAAATGCTGAGCTTAAGGAGATGATAGCAGCCAGTCAGGAAGAAAGACCAGTGAAATACAACAAAGTATTATCTAGAAGGATATATGGATAAAGGGGGGTGGGGCAGAGTGGAGGCACACCTAGCTTTCCCAGGGAGCCAGGAGTGGCTGTTTAAACTGAAGAGAGAGAGCAGCATGCAGGGGGCGCTTGCTGAGCACGCAGAATGTGCCTGGCACGACCTGCTAAGCACTCTCCATAGACTCCACCTTTTAATTCTCACAGCAGCTCTGCCAAATGAGCATTTTCCTCTGACAGTGGGAAGGCTGAAATGGAGCGGGGGTAGAGAACTTGTGAACAGACCCGGCCAATAGGTGGAGTCAGAGTTCAGGGCCCCGCCACCTGCCTCCAGAGCTGTGCCCTTGACCGCTCCCCACCCGAACACTCAAATACACGTAGCTGTGGCACCTTGGTGCCAGCCCTCTCTGCCTCCTGGTGGGCTGCCTTTCCTCCTCTGCACCCACAGCAGTCAACAAAGCACATGGGTTTGGTGCACCACCCATTTTTTTTCCCAATGGGAGAGTTCAAGGCTGTGACCTGTTGCGGTGAGCCTCACATAGTCTTCGGTCAGCTTGGCTGAGGGTGACAGGCTCCCCACTGCCTATCACAAATGCAACTGAGAGCTGAGAAATAAAGTTGCATTTGGACTCTGCTGAAGTGGCTCTCTCTGCCTGGGTACAAGCTCTTTGCTGAGGATTCCCATCTTAACAGCTAGATCCGCTGTCCTAGCCGCTCCTCTGCTTCTCCACACCCTCCCATCCCCCTCTGCCCCCCCACCCCCGCCCCCAGCACTGCAGGGGAGAGGCTTTGACTGCCCCTACTCCTGCTGCCTGCTTTGGTTTACCTTGCTGTCTTTGCCCTTTCCCTTCTGTTCTGAGAGCCCAAGCACTACCCCACCTTCTAGGGGTATTCACTCCACACCCCTGCAGCTACTACTCTAGGTCACATGACCCCTTTCAGAGCACCACTCCCACCCGAATCACACTAGTGTTTTCCTGCTAGAACGTTGAAACTCTGAAGTACCTCTGCCCCAAGTCAATGCTGCCTTTTTTGAGGAGGTAGCATTTTGCCACAGGAAATGAGAACCCATTCAAAACTGAAAATGAAAGATGGCGCAGAATCCCGTGCCCAAGGCAGAGCAGTGAGCTCTTCGGGAGGTCAAAATGGGGAGGACAGCAATGTTAGCTTAAGCATGGGAAAAGGTTTCATGAGGAGGCAAAGCCTGAGAGAACTTGGAAAATGGTGCGAATTAGGGACAACTGAAGACTAAGATGGAAAACAAACAGGCATCTCGTTATTTTTATCTGAGCACTTCACCAACATGATGTAGGAAAATGCTTAAAAGGAAAATGTTTTCATCCTTCTGTATACCTGTATTTATTTTATCCTTATTTCATCAATAGCTAAAGCCACTTAACAAAGCAGGCTTTCAGTTTTCCAAAGGAACGAAACCACGTATTTCTGTTAATAATTGTTCTTGGAATAAGAGATCAGAGCGTTCAGATTTAGACCCAGTTTATGGATTTAATTTTATAGCCCTTTGCAACTGTGTCTTTAGAATCTGATTCAATTAGGGAATGTAATATTGATATTGGGTGAGTTTATCTCTGAAACCTACAGGATACTAAATATAGTTTGAAAGTTCAGCTCAAGTTTACAAGCAGTTAAGATAAAAAGGAGAGAGAAAAAGCAAGTATGGTGCTTTGTGAAAAGAAGAAGTAATATAGATCTTTAGGAAAACAGTTTTAGGACAGTGTGCATAATAATGATACTATTTGTATAAAATGTTATGTGTGATTGTGTATATGAAGATGCTTGACCGAAGATCCACTAGAAGCTACCAACAATGGCCATCTCTGCATGGATAACCCTGAGAGGGTAACATGTAGGAGACTGTTTGGCGTGGCATGGGCCCAGCTCCCACTTGGAGATGCACAGGACCCACGCCCATGGAAAGGTTCTCCCTAATCAGGCCTGCATTTGTACCTAAGCCACTTTGAGTCTTGCTTTTGCTAAAACTCCCTCACCCTGATTTGAGACAGCAAGTACTTACTGTAACTTCCTAAAATCCATGCTAAACCTCGAAAGGACCAGTGTAACCAGCCTGGTCCAACCACTTTTCCCTTTTCATTTGCTAATATCCTTCTGTGATGTGATTAGCAGCATCATCTCCTTTGTTGTCTATAAAAAGTAATCACCTGTAGCGAACCTGTGCATGGTAAATGAGGATCAGTGTGTAATGTGAGCAGAAACCCAATAAAGGCCTGTCATGGCAGAGGCCTCAGCTTTTGCTCCCCTTGAGAGAAAAGCCATGCTGTCCCCTTTCCTCCACGAAATTCAGTAGTCCGTGTGAATGTCTTATTTCATCCATAATGACACGGGTACTGTGGGCTGGTGTCTGCATCAACAACTCAGCTCAGAGCTAAAACAAAAATGTACGTTTCATTGCATACCTCCTTCTCTGTTTAAATTTCTCAACGTGTGATTCAATGATCACTTCTAAAAAAATAAATTAAGATTTTTTGGAAGTGTCTGAGGGGTGGCAGAATATGCAAACCCAAACATGCCACTTTCACGTGAGGATTATTTTGAGCTGAATGCAATTGAGAGGAAGGAGACACAAGAAAAGCTCTCTGCCCTCCCGTTTGCCTAAAAGTAGGACATAATTTGTAAAGATCTCCCCTCTCCTCTGTCTACCAAGCACAGAAGTTAATCACCAGAGACAACTGGACTCTAATCAGCCCAGAGGTGGCACCAGGGGATCCACATAACGAACTTTACTAACCCTCATCTTCCTCCCGTTTATCTGCTTTCCCACAACTTGCCACCCTAGAAGCTCAAAGTCCTTTTCCTTTGTCTCGTCACTTCTCTACTTTATCGTTGTTCGGTTAAGACATTTTATAAGCCCAAGTTCTAATCACCCCTCAGAGTCACTCATCACTGAGAAGTATTCTCATGTGCCTGCATGTTGCACGTGTTAATAACCTTCTGTTTGTTTTTCTCTTGTTAATCTGCCTTTTGTCGGCCTAAATTACAAGGCCCCAGCCAAGAACCTTGGAGGCTAGCAGGGAATTTTTTCTTTCTCCTCCACATACTGAAGTCGGTTAGCAGTCCTCTTACACAGAGACAAACCTATCCAGCAACAATTCTCTGGATGACCCAGTCTTGGCCAGATGCTTTTTCTATCAGAAGACTAGATCAAATATCTTACCACGACTCCTCTCTTTAGCTAACAAAAATTTCTCATAACTTCATCTCAACCTAGGTCTTCTTGAAGCATTTTCCTAAAACTGACACAGGGTCCGGCAGAAGCAGCGCCTGCTTACGTGGGGCTGGTAGGGCAACAATATAGGCAGAATCATTTAGAGTTTTAATTCGAACATGTCACCTAAAACGGCATGTGGTGTGCTTGAGTGTGACACTGTTATGCTCCAGAATGACAGGCTTAGGAGTTTGTAATAGAAAGGGGCGTTATTTGTGCCAGACCCTGTATGCTCTTGAGAAACAGTAATCTGAAGACAGCAATCAAGGTACCCTTCACTTTCTTTTATCTTAGGAGGTCTATCTCATATCTTTCCTTTTTGTTCTTCTATAAAAATAATTCTCTTATTCCTTAGTCACGTTTTTGTTCCGTGTTAACCCTCTCCTCTTGAGTAGAGTTCATCAAAACTGCACCAAATGCTCTGACATGGATCTCACTGGCCACATATAAAAGGCCTATTGCTTTATTTTTAGAGCTAATGTTCTATTTTAATCCCTTTCAGAGTTACACTGGCTTTCCACAACAGCGTGCCTACATAGCATTTTTTTAAAATGTATATTCAGCTACACCTCCTACCTCAAAGGGTTATGAACAGGTTTGACGTGAAAAGTGCTTGTTGGGATGCCTGGCACACAGCCCACCCTCCAGACACGGCGACTCTGCTTATTCCTGGTGCTTTAAACCAGAGAGGCAATGACGTATGGAGGTGAAGAAGTATGGGTGCTCCGAATGCACTGCAGAATATGATAGGTAGGGAACAGGCAAATAGTCTTCTGTGCGCCCTGTTTACAACAACTCATAACATGAAAACTGGAATTTAAGGGACTAGTGTGTGACTCGGGTCTGTGAGGAAGAAGGCCCTCGCCTTTGCTCAGACTATCCTGTTTGCTTCCTTCCCCGGTGTCTGCTGGCCCTCTCCCAAACACTGCATGCCACAGCTGGAGACTACCAGCAATTCTTCAAGATTTTCAGTTAGATGAGTGAACTGCACTTACACAAGGTAATCCAATCCAACACCACATCTTAAGGATGATGGTGCAGGGTCCACATAGCTCTGGAATCTGAGGCAAATCCCAACAGGAGCTGTATTTCTGACCAGGGCACCACATCAGATAAATCAGATATGACGCATGGTGTATAGCACGAAACTAAAGAACCACAAACCACTATGCATGGAAAAGAGTAGACGTAGGACCCAAGACTAATAAAATGGACATTAATGTATGTACACATCGATTACACATGAAAGGCCCCAATGAATTATTAAATGCTCATCTAGTTTAATTGTATTTAACAATTACAACAGCTTCCCTATAGCATAATCCTGGCCTAAAATGAAAGTAGTATCCAGAATAATTAAGAAGTAAACAGTCATTTAGCAGCGTGCTTGTGAATCACCTTACAAATTTGTCAGATGAGCCAGATCTCCCAGGTTTCTTTCTAAAAACTTCCCAAGGAAATCTGAGAAGATGCTTTCCCCCTCTCCGCCTGGATAAATGTCTGAACCAAGAGGACATTCACAACCTTTCTGCTGCGGATAGAGCGCTGGGCTGAACACCGACTCATAAATGTTTCATGCTGGCTGTGTTCCTCCCATCGAAGGCATTTCTTTTCTAAAGGAAAGGCTGACTCCACACTTCCACGCTTCGCCCTTCACCTCCCCCTGAGCCATGAAGAGCTATCCCGGAGCTGCCCGGTGTCAGAGGGGCTCCTGGGAGAGAGCTATGTCCAGCCTCTGCCGGCCTTCACTCCCGGGAAATGCAAAGTCTGACATCTCTCAGAGCACTGCCCACCTCAGTGAGAGGCAGTAAGAGTGGTCAGATGACCGCTTTACACTTCCTAAAGTAAAAGAAAAAATTATATACGTATACTACCTATATTTATTTTTTAAATTGTATGTTTGTATATAAATTTTTAAATGCTGCCTACCTTCTTCTTGATCATATTCCTCCCACACACAAGGCCAACAAACCGTGTACAACCTCCCCCCACCCCTGGTGGAGCCCTGCCCAAACTACCCCCTTTATTTTTCCCCCTTCCAGCCTTTAACCAGGTGTGTTCCACACGTTCCTACTCCAGGAGCAAATACATGGGGTTATGGCGTCCGCCCCACATTGTCTGAAACGACTTTCACCTCCAGCATCTTCACCATTCCCCTCCCACTCAAACACATGGAGAGCTGGATGGTCCTGTGTGGTCTTTCCCTATCCAAGAAATCTTCCTCTGAGGGCCCAACAAGACCTACTTCCTCACAGAGCCCCTCTGATTAACCAGCAAAAGCCTTTCATTTCCTCCTACAACTACCTCCACTTTTACACACAAGTCTTAACCAAGCATCTCAACAAATACTGCACTCACGTATAGTAACGTTCAGCAGGTGGCAGGTGTTAGATGCCTGATGTATATTTAATCCTTGCAACCCTAAAGAACTGTTATATGTAAAACAAAGATAATGATACACACTTCATAAGGTAGTTAGGAAGATCAAATAATACCTGGTACATAGTGGGAGTTCAGTTAATTAACGTCCAACTGATGAATGAATTAATAACCTGAGAATGCACAGCACTTCATAAATGTGAGTTCCCTTTCCCTCACAAAACAGCGGAACCAGAAGATGCACCAGACCAAGTGTATAAATCCAACAAGTGACTTTTATCTGTAGCAAGTCAGCACCTCACTTGTATAAATGAATTATAGCCTGTATAACCCATTTTCTAGTTACTCCAATAGATTAAAATTTCTTCCTCCTGTAATTCTAATCCACATCCCTGACCTCCTGAGCCTGAGTCCTGAGGCTCAGCTAAGGGAGCCACCCAATACAGAATACGGCGTCTGGGGCCCCTACTTTCTTTACTCCACACCCCCTAGTTTAGCCTCGAGGTGGGCTCCCACAAGTAGCTAGGAAAGGTGATACCCTGCACATCCCACCTGCAGCACACACTTATTGTGAAAGCAAAAATTCTTTAAGAAAAATTAACTCAAACCCATGCCAAAGTTGTGTTCAGTACCTGCAGAACAAAAAGACAGCAAACGGGAAAACTGTTCACAAAAAGTCGTAGTAAAAGGCTCTTTTAGAAACAGAGAGGAGAACAACGATAAAACTTTTTTTAAAAAAAGAAAAGAAAAGAAATAGGAATATCTAGATAAATGGATCTAACCCCTAGCGTAGCGTTGGAAACGAGAGTTTGTGATTCGTCCCATCTCTGATGGGGCACAGAAGACGGACTTCCAACTAGTCCGCAGATGAAGATGAAGATGCTGGACCAGGGACCACACTTTGAGAACCACTGGTCTGGATTCCAAATAAAACTGTGGAGCCGTGAGACTGAGTAATTTTACAGTTGTAAAGCTGCCGCGCCTTTCCCCGCTGGGCAAGAAACTGCTGACGCCGCCCGAACTGCCCTGGCGGCGCCTCCAACCAGAAATGCCGGGCCGCCCCCATTTGGTTAAACAGGAGGGTTGGGCTTTTCAAATTGCGACGCTTTGGGTAATGAAATTTGGGATGATGTTGTCTCCCTCGCCCCCCGAGGCGGATCGACTCCTTTCTCGCCCCAGCCCTCGAGGCGGTGCCACCCGGGACTCCTGTGCGCTGAGACTTGTACGGGACCCGGGCCAGGCGAGGTCTCAGCCCGGGTCTCGGTCCGGGTTCCGGTCTCAGCGGGAGCCGGGCTTCGCCAGCGCCCCCCCCCCCCGGCCCCGCCGGCCCCGCCGGCCCCGCATCGCGCACGCGCAGCAACGCCCCCGACAGCCGCCCGGAAAGCGCCCCAGCAATGGCGGTGCCGAATGGCTGCTCTTCTAGTCCCAGTTTTCACTTGAGCTGGCATGAATGAGTCAGTTTAGTCCTGACAGAAGATCCTATGAGAGTTGAATCCCTTCCAATAAATAAACTAGTTAATTCTTTTTTTAAAAAGGAGGCCTGCCGAAACCCGGGATCGAACCAGGGACCTTTAGATCTTCAGTCTAACGCTCTCCCAACTGAGCTATTTCGGCGCCTGCCGCGTGGGGTTAGAGCAAAGTATTACTGAATTTCATGCGACTTCCTGATCCGTCTGTTTTCAATCATTAGTGTTTCTTTATTGTCATGTCAAACTATTACATGAGAATCTTTCTGTCTTGCTCTTTACAAGCAGTGATTTAGCCACACTACATACATTACTTACTTTTTTTTCCCAACATGGATGGATGCACTCGAATGTGGACAAAAAAAAGGGAAAGAAAAAACGATTGAATATTTGGAAGTGTTTGCAATCGCTAAGGTGAAGAGTCGTTTTCTGAGTCCCTTAGCGGTGTCAAATCCAAGTATCAGAAGAGCTTGAGATTTGAAAGAAGGCATTGGCTAAAGAGGGGAAAGAGGTCAGAGAACTTGGGGGTGAATATTGATCTGTGAAGGCTCTGGGGGCCTTGGAGTGAAAGAGGAGAAATTTGGAGCATGTGCCTTGCGCGGGTCCCGCATAAAGAAAAAGAAAAGAGGACTTTTGCGGTCTTTCCTGTGTGTCGTGAATGCAGCTATCTTTCACATGCTCTTCAAAACAGTGCAGGAAAGACTCGAACCTGGGGGAGTAGGAAAGCGGCAGGTGAGTTTTGATGGGATTGTGGGTGGGGGTAGGGGGAGAAGAAAAGGTCCAGGGTGGAGGGGAAATGGAGGAAAGAGGTTAGGAGAAATAAGAGAAAGAAGAACAGAACCAGTAAACTGCATGCTTCACAATTTATTGTGATAACATCCTTTGGAAAAGTACAAGATAATAGAAGCGACATTTGATAATGATCACCTGTCAAATAAAGGTGGATTTCAGAATGCAAGTGCCATGCTGTATGCCGCGGATTAACTGGGTGGCCACACAACCTGGCTTGCCCAGAACAGTCCTAGTTTACATCGGTCATCAGGGTCGTACCCTCTCACTCTTAAAAACACCCTAGAATATCTGGAAAATAAATGATGTGATCGCCCAATTTATATATAACCTGTGAAAAAGAACCACAACTTAGTGCTACCTAATGCACTCTACCAGTTTCACTGTTGGTGAAAAGATTTTTAGCATCAGCTCAATGTATTGCTATTGCTGTTTTACAAAGGAGATTTTTCCTGGATTTGGGGTCATCTTTCCCAAATTGTGCAGCCAGGTCCTATGGGGAACTGCAGTGCTGCAGGTGTACATTGTTCGAGGGCAGCGTGGTGACGTTGGACGTGTGTGGGGCACCACTAGGCAGCTCTTAGTTTCAGCCATAGATCATTTCTTTGAGTGACATTATCTCTGAGAAGCTAGGTTTTCAGCAGTTGTGATAAAAAGTAATTGCCTGTGAAAATAAATGCGTAACAGGAAGTAAGAGTGGTGGCTTCCAAGGCTTGAGAAATTGTGCACGACCCCAAGGGTACACGCATACAATTGGTAAGTAATGATGAGTGCCTATAAATTAAAAAAAAAAAGAACTTTTTTTTTCAATTGATGTGTATAATTTTTTTCCAAAGAGTTTCAAAGTTGTTGGACAAATACTTAAGAAGTTGTTTGGGCCTGAGCATTTAATAAAAGGAACTGTTCGTTATTCCTTTTGGCTTGGGACATTGGGAAATATTATTGAGACACTAATATATTATGAACAGAGAAATTCTGCAACCTCTTAGTGCCTCAGTGTGGATAACAGGAATGAAATTTCTTAGTGAGCTTGGAAGAAAACCAGGCGTTGCTCAGCACCATTGCAGAGGCAAGAAGAACCGTCAGAACTTCCACAGCGACCATGCGCCGAGGGCTAAAGTGAGAATCTGCACACACATCATGGCAAGGAGCAGATGACAAAGAAACTGGCATTCAAATGAGGAGAAGGATGTTGAAGAAGGCTCCACGTTGAAAAGAAGTTTTATGTAGGCTGCAGTCCTGTCTTCCAAATTAGCCCATGGATTTCAGCCAACTCCAGTCTAATTGCCTGTGATAACTATGAAAACTAATTATGAGAAGACCTGAGGATAAAACAACTAAAGAGAATACGTTGTATATAGTTATGACATCTAATAAAGTTTTGAAGTGCTGTCAACTGGTAATGTGTCCTTAACTTTGCTCCTGGGACTGCACAGTGCGCACACACACACATACACACACACAAATGCTTATTTTGATTTGCCTCTGATTTTAATCAGCATTTCTCAAGTGTGTAAAAAAAAATGGGAATATATCAAAGGGCATAGGAGCCACTTTGAAGGGGCTCCCAGTGGCCAAATTTGGGATAATGCGAACATCAAAATAAACAAAGAGAATGATAGATTATTTACCCCTTGAATAAAATCAAAATCCATGAGCACGGTAACGGAGGGAGAGGGACATGGAGGATTCTGGCTTGACTTGTGCCTACTGAGAAACGTGAAGGGCGTGGTAGCATTGAAATCATCGTTTCCCAAACATCACAGCAAAGGCTGGTTCGGTCCAGAATCTCAGTGGATGCTAAGTCTGAGGGGGACGCCGCATGGTCTCAGAGCGTTTCTCCGCCGAGTCCTAATAGCTGCAAGGGGGAAACAGAATGTATGCCGTGGAGGAACGACCCAATGCCTGGACCTGGCCATCCAGGTTAGCATCACCAACGAAAGGCGTTCCGACATCACGTGCCTCCTAATGTGATTCTCCAGAAAGGACACGGCTTGGTCCCTTACATAAGAGTCCAGCCGGGGATGCGTAATCTGAATTTAACCAGGAGGCAACACTCAACGATCCAAAATAAAGGTCACTCTAGTACAGAACTGGCCTGTGTTCTCAAAACTGGGGAGGTCGTAAAAGTGAAGAGCTGAGGAGCTGCGTCAGATGGAAGGGCTAAAAAGACATGACCGCTAACGCAGTATGTGATCCCGGACTGGCTCCTACTAGGGAGGGTCAATGCTCTGAAGACTATTGGGGGAGCGACTGAAGAAATTGGAATATGGGCTGCAGATTACATAAGAGCATCATGCCAGGGTTAAATTTCCTCATGCTGGCGACCATATTTAGGTAAGAAAATATCCTTGTTTTTAAGAAATACGTATGGAAGTATTCAGGGATAGAGCAGTGTCATATGGGCAATTTACTCTCAAGTGGTTCAGAAAAATAAAATAGTATGTGTGCAAATATACAGAGGGAGAAAGACAGAGACATAAAAAAGAACATGAAAAAGTAAACGGGGGGAATGCTAAAAGTTGGTGAATCTGGGTAAAAGATATATGGGACTTCCTTATACCATTTTATAACTTTTATGGAAATTGAAAAGTCAGAATTTTTTTTTAAATTTTAATTCGATGTTCTGGACCTAGAGGATCTGAGTTGGAAGCAAAGTAACGCTAGAGGTGGAAAAGAATTCAGGGTTTACTTAGCCCGACCCCCAAATTGTACGTGTCAGGAAACTGAGCCCCAGAGATGCTACAAACGGTTTGCTTACGGTTGCTGCCTGGCTGGAGGTTGGCTGAGGCTGGCCTAGCAAACTAACACAAACGCTTGGGGGAGGGGAGAGCGGTGTTTAAAGAACAGGAATTTAGTTTCTCACGGTTTGGCGTCTGGGAAGTCCAAAATTGAGGTGCCTGCTAATTAGGTTCCTCTTGGGAGATCTTTTCCTGGCTTGCAGACAGCTGTCGTCTCCCTGTGAACTCAAGTGGATCTTTCCTTGCTTCCTTGGAGCGTGTGCATGGAGAGAAATCTCTCTTCTTCTTCATATGCAGCCACCAATCCTGTAGATTAGAACTGTATCCTTATGACCTCCTTCACCTTAAGTATCTCCTGAAGGCCACATCTCCAAATACAGTCACTTTGGGGGGTTAGGGCTTCATCATATGAATTTGGGGGAGAGGGGATTCAATTCCATTCTTATTAGTCACACAATTAATTTGGTGCAG
The DNA here is from genome assembly GCA_004027475.1 of Anoura caudifer. NCBI lineage: Eukaryota > Metazoa > Chordata > Mammalia > Chiroptera > Phyllostomidae > Anoura > Anoura caudifer. The sequence goes on along the minus strand of PVKU01001871.1, from coordinate 102,279 downwards.
AACTGACTGCCGACCTAGAGAGCATACTCTCTAGCTCATGCTAAATACTCCAAATACCTATTTTTTTAAAGAAAGACCTTTCATTCACCCTGGCTGGTGTGGCTCAGTGAATTGAGTGCCAGCCTGCAAACCAAAAGGTTGCAGGTTTGATTCCCAATCCAGGGCACATGCCTTGGTTGCAGGCCAGGTCCCCAACAGGGAATGCGCAAAAGGCAACCATGCACTGATGTTTCTCTCCCTCTCTTTCTCCCTCCGTTTCCTCTCTTGTGGTGGACACTGGCCAGCAGTGTCCGTGTCATTATGGATGAATTAAAACGTACACACAGACCACCGAGTCTGGTGGAGGAATAAGGACGGCAGACTGGCTTTTCTCTCAAGAGGAGCAAAAGCCGCGGCCTCCACCATGACAGGCCTTTATTCTAATAATATCTCCTTACATTGCAAGATGGTTCTCCCTCACTAACCCGGTTACAACAAAGGAGCCAATGCCCCTCATTAAATCACGGAAGAAGGACATTAGCAAATGAATAGGCAGCCGGTTACACTGGTCTTTGCAAAGTACTTTCAGGGTAAGGGGGTTTTAGGCAAAGAACAAGGCTCAAAACAGCCTAGTTACATTGCAAATATCTGTGGGCGTGAGTCCTGTGCATCTCCGAGTGGGAGCTGGGCCCACGCCATACAGAAGGGTCTGCCACACTCTATCTAAAAGTAAATAAATAAAATCTTTGGGGGGAAAAAAGAAAGACCTTCTTTCAATTAAAAATTGGCATGAGAGTCCAAATCCTTAACTGGAATCTCGTGTTAAGTCTCAGCTATTTTTTTTTTTTTATGGGTATGTCTATGCATCGTGAAGTCATGTGTTCGTAGAAAATAATGCCTTTGCTTGATGGATATAAAGTGATGTCTCCAAAGTTACATATTAAAGTGGTAGCTAAGGGGAGAAGTATTCAAAAAGTTAATAGATTGCGAAATCATCAGTGTACTGAATTGATCCAAAAGAAGTTAATTTATTTAAAGCCATTAACCCACAAGTCAATAAAGACCTTACTGTTTTTTGTGTTTGCAGAATGACACGCATCGATTTAAAGCCTGCAGGTAAACTTCCCAGGCCAGAAACGATTAAGCAAATTATACTCAAGAGCAACCTCCCAGGTTTTTCATATGTTCAAATCCAATCCTCTCATGTCCATCAAGCAAATGCCTAACTAATCACATGGATTTTGCACAAAGGCCAAAGGCCAAAAAACTTAGATTCTAGAGCTTGAGTTTCAGAAGCCTTGCACACTCTTAAAATACTTGTCAGCTTAATTACTTGTCTCTTTCTTTTGATGAAGTGGGCCAGCCTCCCAACTGTATCTCTGCCTATCTCTCCACCTCACCCCTACCCAGCGATTAAAGGATACGGCCTGATCAGTCACCCAGAGAAAAAAGACAAAATAAATTCAATGCACGAGTTTCCTAAACCCTTGATAATTTTTTTAAATGCCAGAAACAAGAAATAATTAGTCCCCATTTCTTTTCTCCAGTCAAGATGCACAAGACAGCGTTAAATGACCAGAGGCTCAGGAAAGGAGGCCAGGACAAAGGAGTGTCTGTGGTATTCGCCCCGAGTCCCCTCCAACCTCCCAGGAGCCTCCGCTGCTTGACTCTCCACTGCTTTCATCCGCTTGTCCAGTCCTCTTCTCTACCCTTACACCAACTCGAGGTCTCTCCGCTGGCCAGTCCCTGACCCATACTGCTTTTACCCAGGAGCCCTAGCGACAGTCAGCTCTTCTCCACCGGCTCTCCCTGTCTTCCTTGCACGCGCAGAGCAGATACTGTCTGGAGACCTTTAGTGGCCGGGTGGGGTGCGGCGAGAGAACGGGGTAGTGGAGCTTTGCTGCGCCCTGTGGTCCGGACTCCGCAGTATGAGACAGATGCTTTTCTGCCCTGAGGTTGGAGCTGTCACGGCACATTTCGGCAGTTTTGCTAAATTAGCAGGACAGAAAGCAGGGCCCCGACCCCAGGTCCCACCACTTAGCTCTCCAGCCCGTTTCCACCATAGCAATTGGAAAAGTTGATGACACCCAGGTTTCTGCACCTCGTGGGCTGCATATTGCTCAGAAGGAGCTGCAGCTCCCTGCCCTACACGTTTTCGCACTGATAGTCCAGGGTCCGATTCTTGCTGATGGAAAGGCAAGAATCCACATTACTGACAAAAAGACATAACGAATAGTTAATGTGTGGACCTGTACTGGATCCTGGTACAGGTTTTGTTGTTTGTTTGTTTGTTTGTTTGTTTTAAGCTATAAATAAGAGACCCTTGGGATATAGGGGAGAAAAAGAAGTTTTCTTTCTACCCGTTTAGGTTGCCTGTCTGGGGTCCTGTAACTTAGACTGACAAAAGACAAGAGAAACCAAGCAAACAGAAAAACAGAAGTCTATGAACCTGTGCATTGCACGTACACATCTCAGCGACGGGTAACTCAATGGGGTGGCTAGAACTTGGGCTAACGTGGCATCTTACAAGATAAAGATAAATTTGTAGAGCAGTGATAAGGCAAAGAAAAAGACTACGGTCCCGGGGTGGCAGAGTGTGGGAAGGTAAACCTGTGGAGAGACTAAGGGTCCATGGGGCTAGTTCGTCAAGTTTGCTGTGTTGATTCCTCGGTTGCCACTCGTGAGGGGATCGGGCTGTACAGTTCGCATTGGTGATTAACTCCTGTCCTTCCTGGTAGAGAGGGGAGTGGGGACAACTTTACATATGTATCTCCTGCTTTTAGGCACGTAAGCGGGGGCAGAGAGCTTTTCTTGTATGAGTGTATCTTCTCAATTGCCTGCAGCTCAAAATAATGCTTATGCCGAAGCAGCATGTTTCGGTGGCATGTTCTGTAACTTTCAGGGAAATATGGAGACATTTAAATATGTATATTAGGAAATGACTGTGAGTTTTCTTAAGTATGAAAATGAAATGATTATTATGTAGGAGAATACTATGAATTTTAGGGTGTTTATGCTGAAGTATTTAGTGTGGAAGTGTCATGAAGTCTTCAGCTGACTTTCAAATATCTCACACAGACACACACATATGAGTAAAACTAATACAGCAAAAGGTGAACAATTGCTGAATCTGGGTGGAGAAATACATCTTTTAAAATTTTTTGTCTTAATTTTTCATAATAAAATTTGGAAAAAATATTAGTCTTATGTTACAGCTCCAAAAAGTTTCTGGATTTTAATGCTATTTTTCATTAAGTAGTAAGGAAGTTTGCTCCTTATTAATGGGTTTTTCAGCCTCAGAATGTGATTAGGAATATATTCTGTGGAACTAGAGAGGCTCATCATCAAACCCACAGTCAGTGTAACTAGCCCCTCGGCTCCGCTGTTGCTAAGGTTGGTCTTGCATATACCGGGACCATAGTTTTGGAATCACCGAATAAGGATGTGTGGCCTGGCAAAGGGTTGTTTTTCCTCACTTCTGTTTTCACTCACATGAAAGCCTTACAAAGACATAAAATAAAAATATGTATAGATATAATTTTTTTGTTTACTATATGACCAAGCAACTTTATTGAAAAATAACACAATTAAATGAAATTATACTGTTTCAAGATTTGGGATGCGATATTCATACCCTGTAGTCAATTCCAGTGTGATTTACAGAAAAACTTTTCACTAACTCTTACAAGGTCAACTTAATGTATCATGACATGTGTTAGGGCTAAAAATATCTTCTTTGTCTTTTTTTCTTAACCTTAATTTCCTTTTTGAGTCAGGCTTTCTGTTTTGACCTTCGCAATTACTAAAGAAAATCAGATTGCAGTAATAAGAACATTGGAGCAACATCATCTAAAAACACGGTTTGATTAGTCCATTAACTTACGGAACCACAGTTTCAACTCCTGAGAATTTTAAACTGATTTAGTTTTAGCTATGCGGTACACTATTTATTTATTTATTTTTTAATGATAGCTGGAATATTTTCAGAAAAAGTCACAGGTAGCATACTCATTTAGAATGTTACTAGGCCCAAGGGAAAACTTGCAGAGTAGCAGAGTAACCTTAGGGAAATGTGTACTTTCTAAATATTAACACATGGTTTTTTCCCTTGATACATAACATCCAAATAAGCTATAATTATATTTTACTATGGAGGCTTTTTTCCTGAGCAAAGAAAAATTGCTTTATATTTTCACCTAAGTTTATTCAGTTAGAAACTTGTGACGGGCAGAACTGCAGAATTAATCATCAAAGTTTTGAGATTTGCTAGAAGTAGAAAGATGTTTCTCAAGGCCTTATTTGGCCTATTTTATGTAATATTTCTAATCTCTGTAATTTTGATTCAGTGCTTTAACCTGAAAATGTGCTTTCCCTCCTGCCTTACAACTATCTTCATTATGTGAGCAATGATTTCATTCCAAGTCAAGTCAACAATAAGGGATTAAGCAAAATGCAAAACTGTTACTGAAAGGTTTACAGTTTTGTATTTTGACGGACATTTTATTGAAAGGTTTTCCGGCAGTTCAAACCAAGAGGTGGAAACCATGAATTAAAATTTCTTCTTTTGCTTCACAAAATTGACCTGATTAAGTCAAAATGTTAAAAAGGTGGCGGGGAGGGGTGCTTCCTACTTTCTGAATGTAGAACAGAAAGATCACATTGGTATAACAGAATCTTTTCCACCATTGGGTAAGTCTTGTCTAAGAGTGTGTCAAGTAGAGCACAGTGAGTTTAGCTATAAACACAACAGTATTAGAAACACTGACTCTTAAAGCTAAGAAAAGATCAAAGAACAATTATTCAAAGAAGTTTCTACAAAGAAGCCCCGAAGTGAGGATTAAAGATCAGTCCTTCTGAACAACAACAAAACCTAAGTGAGATCAGTCGCAAGCATAAGGCTTGCGAAACTGGTTTACCTCTTTCTTCAAGTGTGAGGTTCAAGGAAGAAGGCACGCTTTATGTTGTCAGTGGTGTGTGAAAAGGCAAGGGTGCCGCCCGGGGTGGGGTGGAGAGGGAGGCGGAGAGACACTGCGAGAGACACAACATAGTGACAAAGAATCTGCTCCTTTGAGACCCTGCAAGTGAATGGAAATGCCGAGTGTCCGGGTCCTGGGACGCAGAGATGACTACCCTCTCAGGAGCAACAGGTGCAGCGGGGCACACAGACCCATGAACAGATGACTCGTATGAGTCAGGTGTGATGGTCATATAGAGGCCAGAATGTCCACGGCTGCAGGGGAGGCCAACTGCCGTGAGCAGGTGACATTTGGGTTGGGTTTGGAAGGTTCACTAGGAGTTCTGCACACAAAGAAGAGGAAGGTGCATTTGTGAACGGAGGGACCGCTGTGCTGAGTAACAGGGTCTTTAAAGGGCTTGGAAGGGCCCGGCATCCTGAGGAGGCCAGGGTGCGTATGGGTGAGAGGGTGGAGCTGGAAGGATCAGGGAGCCTGGGTATGGGAACCCTTTGGAGTCGGAAGCATTAGGCAACAGGGAATCAAAATATACTTTCCATGTCAGAAAGTGGTTTGGTTTACAGTAATTTTGTGTTTAGGGCAAGGAAACTCCAGTTTCCTTTATTTTTTTCCTGTGAAATAAAAATAAAAACTAACATTGAAGGAACATGTATTATTTACATCCCAGGCACTGTCTGAAAGTTTTACCATACATTACCTCCTTTAAAAAATTCGCAATAACTACACTTTCCATTTTATAAAGAAGGATACTGAGCCCCGGTTTGAGAACCGTGACTATCATGAGGCAGGATGTGGTGAACCTGGCTTTGAACTTGAAGAGTTGGGAGGCTCTGCTAAGCTTGAGGGGTTTCACTGTTGCCCTGTGCAGATGCTGCTACTGTTCAGCCTTGAAGGCCCAAGGGCAGTCTCCAAAGTCAGAGGAACTGGTCACAGCAGCTTTAAAACGTCAATCCAGTCCTCACTTTTCATCCATGCCCTGCAGGAGGCTAACAAATTAATACTAGGTCAGCCCGGCTCTCCAACTGAGGCTCGGAAAGGTGGCTTCATGTTCCCTGAAGAGCCGACCAACTGTAGGGCTCCATGTGACTCACCCCTTGCTCAGTCCCTCCAAGCAGGGCACCGCCTGGCAGGAAGTCTGTCTGGGTCTGGTTGCCATGGTGATAATCACAGCTGATCCACCTCTGGAATCTCCTCAGTCAGGGAACCTCGAAAGCCCATTAAGGCTGTGGCATCTCAGGACCTAGGATTCCATGAGTTTGCACACATCTCCTCAAAGGGTTAGTGGAGAATTTCAAAGGTGAGCGCCCGTTTTCACATTTGCCCTGGCCCAGCGAACATGACTCCAAAACTCAGGTTTTACTGCTACATCATGTCACGTCCTTCTACTATATTAGTAGGAGAATGGACTGAGAATGAGTGAGACCAGAATAAAGCCAAGAACTTGACATTGTGATAAAAAATATATATATGGAGAGCTGCTACCCTGTGGCATATGAAAGGCAGTTAAGCAGGAATAGATGAACGCATTGCTTACAGTTTTACAGTTTTAAGGGTACATTTGTTTCTGTTGGTGGTACCAGTACATAACACTTTGAAATTTTCTTCAGCAACATTCTATAGTATATGCACGGAATTAGAGAAAGAGAAAGATTAGATTCATTTAAGGTTGGGCTAGGTAAGGATAGTGCTTGGAACATAGTAGGTAGTCAATAATATGGAAGGAAGGAAGGAAGGAAGGAAGGAAGGAAGGAAGGAAGGAAGGAAGGAAGGAAGGAAGGAAGGAAGGAAGGAAGGAAGGAGGGAAGGAAGGAAGGGAGGAAGGAAGGGAGGAAGGAGAGCAGGTTGCAGAAATAAGAGTACTAAAAAGAAGTTTATACCCGTTTGGACCACTGAGATCCACACAGAGTAAGAAGAGTAGTGAAGCCAAGTCGAGGCTGATGAGATAGATTGTCGAGGCTGATCTGACTGGGGTCTTAGGTGGAAGCAAGATTGCATGGACCCTGAAGCTCAAGTCGGGGGGGATGACATCAAAGGGCTTGCTTCAACTAACATTTAATCATATCGTGAAAAAGATCTGCTTCAAATACCCCCGTTGAAAAACCAGCAACAATATAAACGTGCAGTTCAGAGCAAAAAGATACACATGTGGCCAATAAACATATGCAAAGAGACTTAAGCTATCTAAAGATTATAGAAGTGCAATTAAACAATTTTGCATCTTTCAAACTGGCACAGATTAAAGGGTCTATTAATATCCACAACTGAGGCAGGAGACGGCACAGGAAGAACTCGGAGACTGCAATACTGTTACTGGCCAGCATTCAGCACCCTGGTTGTCAGGAAACACCTTTCACCACTTAGGTAGAAGAAATAGTAAACCGAGGCAGGGAGAGGAAGGAGACAGGTCTCACCCGCTAACTCAGCAGTCCTGAGCTTGGTCTGATAATATTGCCAGGTGTTCCAACATCACAAGAAACACTATATTAGCAAGAAAGAAGGGAAGTCCTTGAAATTCTATGTAGCATTTCCACTATCTGGGAAAGAAAGCCTTGAAACTGTGCTTTCATCCCAAGGCCTGAATGTGGGACAGGGTCCCCGGTGCCCAAAGAAAGAGCCCATAAAACAGCTTTGGTTAACTGCCTACCTCTGGTCACTATCCATTTTACGAGGGAGTCCCTGACGCTTACAGAAACAGCCCATAAATAACTTTGGAAAGTGCCCCAATTTTAATTAACTGCCTCCTGTCACGTTTGTTTTACAACGAGATGAACACACGGGGTCTGGAGCAAGATAAGGATTCGGGCTGACAGACCCCCACACATACCCTGAGTTTCCCCCAGGAAAGCTGGCACCGTGTTTACCCGTCAATCAATAGGTAACTTTTTTCCCTGCCAACTATATAAGTCCTGAGAACAAAGGACTCTCTCTCTCTCTCTCTCTCTCTCTCTCTCTCTCTCTCTCGGGTTCTCTGGGTGCTCTGGGTGCTCTTGGCTCTCGGGCCACAGGGCATCTGGCCACCTGGCCTCAGGCTGCCCAGGCGCTTGCCACCTTGGTCTTCAGCTGCTCTTGCTTTTGTCACCCTGCTTTGCCCTGAAACTTTGGCTTTCACCCCCTACTCTACCGGGTCCTGTTCTCTTCCATGGGAACGGGCCACTAATAAACTGATTACATACTACAAGGTTTGCTGATGTGTAATTCTTTACAGGCGTCAGCAAGAACCCGGTCTGTCCCATCAACACAGCTGCTTGTGTGGTAGGCGGTCAGAAAACACACGAGCAGAGCACCGGCGATGGCCAGGTACAGAAGGTCACAGGGTGGATGCCCCGGGGGGCCCACACCAGGCAAAGCTGGGAAAACAGGGGCCTCACCCCCAGGGCACCCTTTCCTCTCCTAGCACAGCGCTGGCCCTGTGGTTTAGACCCCCTGAGCTTCCTCTCGCCGGTCATGCGTTCAGACCCTCCACTGACCTTCCCCCCTGGCATGTCGCTAGTCACGCAGTAGATCCCCTACAGGAGGAACCAGGGGCCAGGAGTGGCCTCGTGTGACTCCCAGGAAGGGCCTTGCGTGACGGCTCCCTTAAGCATTCACCCGTCAGGATCTCAGTGCATTTCAGCTCCAAGCCCAGAAAAGCAGCAAAACCGGACTGAGCAACAGCGCGGCTGACCTCAGGACCGGATGCACTGACTAACGCCCGCCCACCCTGGCACCAACCGGTGCGTGGAGGCTGTGACCCTGAAAGGACACCCGTGGGAAGCTGATGAATATTCTATTGGGATCCTCCCCGGAGACCCCAGATAAAGGCCCTCAAGACGAAGGACCCAGCGCGGCGCTCTCTGCGGAGCCCGCCCGCACCTTTTCTCCGCCCCCTTCCCCGGGGTGCGGGTGTGTTCCCTTGCCTTTCTTTCCCGCAGGCTCGCTCCAACAGCCCTTCTTTTTGCCTCTGTAACTTATTTCATGAACCTCTTTCTTTTATAGCTGACTTCTTCTCCCTCTATGACTTTCCAAATAAACTTTCTTTCACAGTTTGAGTCTTAGCTGTGGATCCTTTCTTAGCCAGAAAGGCTAAGCACTGAGGTTGCTGAACTGAGGTCCTACCTCGGGCGACAATCAGGTGCCATTTCACGCCTAACAGTTGAAACGCAGGCAGTTTCAGGGGCAGGGGCGTCCAACCCACGGCCCACAGGGCACACCCGGCTCAGGATGGCTATGAATGCAGCCCAACGCAAAATCCCAAATTTGCGTAAAACATGATAAGATTTCATTTTGTGATTATGTGTCTCAATGTATTTAATGTATGGCCCAAGACAACTCTTCTTCCGGTGTGGCCCAGAGACGCCAAAAGGTTGGACGCCCGTATGCCTTTCCAATGTCAGGTGCAGGTGCTTCGGACCCAGAAACAGCACTTCTGGACATCAGTCCTTCAGAAATACTCTCACCTCTGCACAGATGGGAGCGCACAGGGTGTTCGAGGCAGCAGTTTTTTCAGTAATTGCAACAGGGGCCACTATGAAGTTGTGGCCTTCAACTTGGCCATGGCTTGACCTGGGTAATGATAAAGTTTCTTTTACTTTCCTCTGTGACACTTCAAAATTCTCACTTCCCCTCCTTTGCCTTCCCTACCACTCAAGAAGAAATTGAAGCCATGGTGAATTCCCTTATGCCCCTTTCCCAAAGTCTTTATACCCAAAAATTCATCTCAACTCCTGCCTTTGCTGGTCCAGAAGGATGAGGAAACCCCACCCTTCCCATTCCACCCAAGCCAGTGCTTTCCCCTGGGGCCTGTACCCCCTGTGGACCATGAATCGCCCACCCCCACACCACCTTCAGCCTCTCCTTCTCTACTGCCCAGTGTCCCATTTAGAACAGTACAGAATCCCATCCCGTGCAGAGAAAGAGAAGGAGAGGGAGAGAGAGAGTAGTTTCTGAAAACCCTTTTGAAGGGAAAAACTCAATTTCCTCTCCTCTACTTTCTACTATTATTACTCTCTATAATTATCATGCTTCTGGCCACCAGAAAGTGTGCTTTGTTCCACACCAAGCAATTCTTCAGTTCTCTGAGGACACCAACAGGCTGCCCTGCAATTCAGCTCTGTTGTGACGTAGACGCCTGGAGCTGCCGACAGATCCCACAAGCGAAAGATGTCCTCGCCTCAGGCACCAGTCGCCAGCCCAGGTTGTCACCTGCGCTGCTGACCATTAGCTGTCAATTTCAGGTCCCCATGACCCTCTCCTCAAGTTTGATAATTTGCTAGAAAGGCTCACAGAAGCCAGGGAAACATTTTATGCATGATTATTAGAGAGGTTACAACGCTCGAACAGGCAGATGGAAGATGGCAGGGCAGGATGGGGGAAGAGAAGTGCAGAGCTCCCAGGCCTTCTCCAGGTGCACCCCCTCCCAGCATCTCCACCTGTTCACCAACCTGGACGCTCATCAGATCTCTTCGTTCAAGAGTTTTTCCGGGCCTTAATTTTTGGACTCTGTGCCTAAAAAAATCTTACTTTCTAATCATTTGGTTTTTCTGGTGGCCAGAGCCATCCTGAGGCTATTTAGGGGCCCCACCCTGAGTCAACTCATTAGCATAAACTCCAGTGTGATTCCACACGGCCTCCTATGAATGACAAAGACACTTCTAACACTCTGGAAATTCCAAGAATTTTAGGCGTGCTGTCTCAGGAGCCTGGGACAGAGATCAAATATATTTCTCACACCACACTTTCCTGGACCCTCTACCCTCTTTAAGGGCTGGCCCTATCTTGAATTTTCTCAGCTCCTGTGGATGTAAAAAGTCAAAACCTGTAGAGATTTTTTTACGCGTTTATCTGATCCAAATTGATGACATTGTCCAGGAAGCAAAATCTCAACAGACTGAGAAACGTTTCAGAGAACGGCAGTTTTGCAGCTTATTTTAAACATGAGAATAAAAGGGGGAGATGTAAGGAGGGTTACATGAAATCTACTGGTGGTAGATGAGAGGGGCAGGAGAAAGCAAAGTAGGAAAATCTGGGATTGGAAAGAAAGGAAAATAGAGAAACACTACTTAATAACTAACGAAACTTTACAGCACAGAGAGATGGTATGTGGGGAACAAGATAGCAAAGAGGGGGTTGTGGTCTCACACTCTGGTGCAGCAGTTGTCCTGAGGGGTCTGGGAGAGCAGACTTCTCTGCCTTAGGACACGCTTTCAGTTCGGGATTTTTATGTTCAAGGCGGTCCCATGGGGTTCCTTTCGGTCTCTGAGCCTGTATCACCTGTCATGCCTGCCTCCCCTGGCCTTGTCAGGTTTAGTGTGGAGCCCCCCACACTCCATTCTGAGATCCCTAATTGCAACTAGCATTAAGACTGTTGGGGTCCTCAAGATAGAAATAGAGAGGATACCCCAGAGGCGCTTCCAGACAGATTTTATTAAACTTATGCTTGAGCACAAGGGAGGCACCTCACGGGAAAGGAAGGAAGGTCCTCTGAACCGGCTTGGGGCTGGCTGTGCTTGGCTGCTTGTATAAGCCGAGGGCACAGGAGGCTCTGTGAAAAGGCAGGCTTGTGAAATTTTCCATTGCAGCGAAGGGCGACTTCCTTTTCCAGCTGCGTGGCCTGGTAACTGACGTTTGCCTGCACTGCGGGGACAAGACGGCGGACTGTTATTACCGCCACCCTAGAAAGGCAGAGAGGTCAAATCTTGACCAACTGCATGTGCAGGTCAGTGGCTTCGACGTTGGCAGTTAGACGGGAGGTATCGGCTCCCTCTGCTTTTTTGAGTAGGGAGTGGAAGGGTGGGACATTCTTGAGGTCAGCCTGTCTGGCACTCTTTCCGACCATGTGGTCTTAACTTGGCTTCCTGGCTACCCTGTATTTTCTGTTCCCGGCCCCAAGTTCCCGTGCTGTCTCATAGCCACTACTCGGTCTTTATCATCCGGAGCCTCTTCTTCTCCCCCATGCTCCACTAAATCGACTCTAGAAGTGTTGCCTGTCTATTGCCCAAACCAACAGATGCTTTTCAAGTCTTGACCTTACCCAATTTCAGCTGGCCACCTGCTTGTTATTGAATATCTATCCCTTTGACTGCTGTGGTATTATTTCCTTCTGTCATCTGCCACTCCTCTGACCATTTTTTTAAACCATTCCTTCTTTATCTCTCTGGCTCTTCTGCCTGAAACTCACACCTCAGTGTTATTTCTCATGGCTTGTTTGTGAATCGTGACACCCACCATCAACCTTGTTCTTTTGTGTGATCTCCTTGGGGAGATTTTAATCCACTCTCTGGGTCTTAATAGCCATTCCACTCATCAATACAGGGGTGGGCACAAGTAGGTTTACAGTCATTCATATGGAAAGAGACATGCAGGTTATGATGATTACAATAGCTTTATTAACGCAAAAGGATGTCACGATGCAACTGTTAACCTACTTGTGCCCATCCCATATGCATCTGTAGGTCTCGAACCCTTCCTATCAAGCTGAGCCTCAGATTCGTGTCTGATTTTCTGTTAGATGTCTCCTTTTGCATACCCCGAGCCAATGTCTAAAGCTCATCACCTCCCAAACATAATTTACCCTCCTCTACTCTTTGCAGTGCAACATTTACAACCTTAAAATACCACCCAAGTCAAGAAAGTACACCTCCCACGTGTAATCATCTGGTATTTTAATCTGAAGACCTCTCGTGCCTGTCCTCGACACCATCCCTTTTTGACAGTGCTGGGCGGTGGGCCTTTTCGCGGCTGGCCTGATTTACGGCAACAGCTTCACAACTCAGGTCCCTGCAGGAGCTCACTCTTGCTTTCCTTAAGCTCACCTTCCACGCTGTTAGCAGAATAAGCTATCAAAGCTGTAATTCTGCTGTCAGTAAAAGTGGCCAAAGATCTCATAACATGTAAAACCACTCATGATATACTGCTTAGTGTACAAAAGCACACTCTAAAACAGTATGTCCATTATAGTTCCATGTTTGAGATTTTTAAAAGATTATATACAGTATTTGACTTTTTACTTCTATGGTGCATGAGCCCGCCTTCCCCTGCTCCCACCCCGAATCTTGTACTGTGGGAGGCATGGGGAAAAGGGGTGAGGGGTAAGGGCTTCTTTTTCCTATCCAATTACCTTGCTAGCTTTCCACACACTCAGTGTAAGAATCTCCCCGCTGCTGCCATCTTGGCCGATGGGGAAGACTCCTCCGGACTCCAACCGTTTTACAGCAACAGCGAGATGAAGTCCAAGCATTTCTTCATGGCAGACAAGGCCCTCCATGACCCGACCACCCCGTCCCTCTCCCGCCTAATCTTCCCGCCCACTTTAGGGAGCAGTGGTTCTCAGACATTAGGGTCCATCAGAACCACCAGGCCCCCACCCACGGAGGTGCTGATTCCCTAAGTTTGAAATGGGACCAGGAATTTGCATTTCTAAGAACTGATTCCAACGCTGCTGGTCTGAGAACACATATTATTGTGATAAGCTGTACCTAACAAAAAGTTTACCTTGTTAACTACTTTAAGCGTACAATTCAGTGACGTTAAGTACATTTACAATGTTGTGCAACTATCACCACGATCACTTCCAGAACCTTTTCATTATCCCAAATATACTCGGTACCCATTAAACAGCAACTCCCCCTTTCCCTCCCCACCCAGCCCCCAGCCCCTGGCGAACCTCTATTCTACTAAGTCTATGAATTCCTACTCTAGATGCCTCAAATAAGTGGAATCCCTTGTCAGCACTGGTGGTATCAGCGTAATAGATTTTGGGCTTTCTAATGGGTGTACAGGGGTATCTCGTTTTCGTTTGCATTTTCCTTGTGACCTGTGATATGGATGATTAATGTCTTTTAAACTTTTTTGCATTAAAAAAAATAAACTGGTTGTCCATTATATGTTCCTAATGTGTGTCAAGGTCATCTCCTGAGATCAGACAAACAATAAAGTGAGTGCATTAAAGCTGGAAATAAAAGCGTACACAAGTCCTGACTGGGTGGCTCAGCTGGTTGGAGCATCATCCCGTGCACTACAGGACTGTGGCTTTGATTCCCACTCAGGGCACATACCCAGGATACAGGTTCAATCCCTGGCCAGGGTGCATATGGGAGGCAAGAGATCAATGTTTCTCTCTCACATCGATGTTTCTTCCTCCCTCACTCTGCCTCCCTTCCTCTTTCTCTCAATTCAATAAACATATTCATGGGTGAGGAATTTTTTTTTTAAATGCAGACAAAAATATGTGCAAGAACAAAGGACACAAAAAGTGATATTTTATCATCTACCCTCAGTGACCACAGACCATTTGCTCCCGGTTGGCCCTATTTCTGACCGTAACTGCCTCGCCCCTGAGCTCTCACCCCAGACTCCCTTATCCTGCTTCTGTCTCCCTTTCTTCTAGGGCTCCAAGCTACCTCCAAGGGGCATTTCCTTCCCTATGCATCGAAGATCGGTGAAGCATCAGTTCACTTAGCCTCACTCTCTACTCCTGCCCGACCTGATGCATACTAGACTCAATTCTGGCTCAATCTAACCATTTTTACAAATCTCAGAATTCTAGAGTTATCAGTGTTCAACTTCACTTTGTGTTTGTCAGGCAAATCCTCTCAACTAATTTTGGGTCTGCTTGCTCTTCTCCCAATGTCCGCTTCCTCAGGGCCCTTATTCCCCTCCTACCCCCTCCCTCAACCACCTCTGCGTTCATTAGCCAGCCTTGCCTCCCACTTCACAGAGAAAACAACCATCAATCACGCACCGAAGCCAGAGAGTTGGGCGTAGTTTTTGGCTCTTTTCCATTTTTCAACATAATATCCAATCAGTTTTAAATCATCTTAAAGTCTTTACAGGAGAGAGGAATTAAAAATACATAATCAAGTATTTTAAAACTTTTCTACAGCAAAATAAAAACATACATTATCAAAAAAGGCTCTATATTAAATACATTAAAATATTGATCATTTTATAAATAAAATCATTATAAAATTAAGTACATAACACAATTTCCAATATGTGGTTACTTATACAGAGTTCAATGACTGATTTTGAAAATATAAAAACTACATCTTTGTTTTAAAAAACATTTAACTTAATATTGCAAAATTATCAAAAGTTACAAAGTGCTTCCATTTTGTTCCATTTTCAAAGCTCAAGTAGCACAAGAGCGTATCTTTTAAAAAAAAAAAAAGATGAATTAGGGCACACTGTTGTGTGCTGTCTAAAGATGAAAACCTCAGAGACTTTTCAGGCAGCGGGAACGGCCGGGACAGTGGCTGAGTCACTGCGGCAGAGCCGTCACGGGCCCAGAGCTCTCGGGTCCTGGCTCCCGGATCCGGGTCCGGGGCCCCCCCTCCCCGGCCCTGGGTCGCCAGCCCAGGGCTCTGTCTGTGCCTCCCGGCTCCTAATTCAGAAAAGGCTTCTGAAAGAATTTTGATATTCAAATCCTACGCTAATACTGAAACTTTCTCAGTAAAATTTTGGAATTTTACACAAAAAGTCATGGATCTGATTCCAAATGAAAACAAGACACTTCATCCGGCCGCCTGATTTCATATCCCTTGTTGAGGTAGGTTAATGCCCTTCCTTTTCCCGAACTGCCCTGTGGACAAAAACGGAGGCTGTTCCGGGAAGGGTTCTAACGCCTTTTCCGCATTCTTCCAGTTGTGAAAATTCTCTCTGTACCACTCAACTGACAGGAAAGAAACAAAAGACAAAGATCCACATTAAAAAACCGAACACCAGTGAACCCAAATCTACTGGGTTCTGATAAGAGAGAAGAGCCTTGCCCAACAGCTTCCCAGCGCGCAAGGGCGGCCTGGTGACAAAAACCATTCGATTTGGAACTAACAGTCGGAAAACACTCCACCATCTGAAAATTCAGATTTAAAAATCAACTAGTTTTTTTAACTTCAAAAGTATTATATTGAATTTGCTGGTATAAGTATTTAAGACATTCTCATTTTAAGAAATTCAGGGAGAAAGGGAGATAAGCCATTTGTACTGGTTTTAAAGTTCAGAAAATAAGTGTAGTACTTTATTCATGTAAATGTAGCAGTATTGCATTACAGGCAGAGGGAGATGATGTGAGCTTACTTCTGTTAATATGTGAAATTATTTTATCTTGCTATGCTAGCATTAAAGTTTTTTAGTTAAAAATAATCTTTTAATTTGCTTTTTAAAATGTAACACTAGTATTTTGTATTTTAAGCTCTGAATCAAGACTTCATGTTTGAACATATTTTTTCTCATGAGTACGTTTCTACATAGAACTTTAATATACATACATTTCTATACACTTATTTTAATAGATATTCTGCACATGGTCAATTTGCCTCCTATTTAATATAAAAAGACTTGACACTTAAAGACTGTAACTATGTATTTCATCAAATCTAAGATGTCACTTAAGATGGACCATTGCTTTACATACCAAAAAAAGAAAAGAGTTGTAATAATCTTAACATGTGAGTGATTGTAAAACATATACCTTTCAAGGGTATGAAAAGAATAAAAAATGCACACCTGAGAATCAATGAAACAGGAATCTGAAAAATGTTACTAAGATATAGGAAGACTGATCAGAAGTTAATCTATGAAATTCAAGATGCTTAGGAAATATATTTCTATTGTTAGAAATACATTAAATATAACAATCTCAAAAGTAAAAATGATTCATCAAAATATTCTACTGAATTTGTAGTGTTCTAAAAATAAACTACTTTTTCTTTAAAATTTTCTGAAACCTTCAACCCCTAAGGGACCCATTCATAACATACTTGTTTTCTTTATTCCTTCTTTCCAAGGCACTTTAGGTCTCCATCCTAAGCCATGTATTTTCTCTGACTTCATTGGATATCTCATGTCATTGGTAGGTCTTGGAAAACAAAACGGATTTAAAATGACACTATGGAAATATCTTTACATATCTGAATATTATGAGAAACAATGTGTCCATGCATCTTTACCATAATTCAATTAAAAAATTCTCCTCCATAATATGATCATAGAAAATTTGTAAAATAAAGTATTTATTTTTTTAAAAAATTAGCCCTGGCTGGTGTGGCTCAGTGAACTGAGCACCAGCCTGCAAATCCAAAGGTCACAGGTGTGATTCCCACTGAGGGCACGTGCTGGGTTGTGGGCCAGGTCCCCAAACAGTTGATGCTTCTCTCCCTCTCTTTCTCCCTCCCTTCCCCTCTCTGTAAAAATACATAAATAAAATCTTAAAAAACATTATCTATAATCCCAGATACCTAACATTCCCTATGGCTTGTCCTCTTCTTATTTCCGCACAATCTAGGTATGAATGCAGTGGCTAACACCTAAATGTTTGATGAATGAATAAATAAACACACACAAACTTTTAGGGCTCTTGTGTTCCATACCCTGGGCTGGGCACTTGGTATTTATAACCAAACCTTAAAATTCTTTGTAAACAGCAAGATGTTATTTTGTCTAGTTCACAATCCAGGAAACCTCAGCCTTGGAAAGGGTCAATAACTTTCTTTAAATCAAAGAGGTAGTAAGTAAGAAAGTTATACTTTATTTGTATGACATGTATAATTAGAATAATATTTTAGTAGAAAACTCAAAAAAACGAACAAACTGGTTTGGTCCATTCCATGTATGTTATAATTCTGTAAGTGCCTAAGGTTCCACGGTCTTTCCCCAATGTTTGCACCTGTTACTCACCTATCATTGACATAATCAACCCAGCTTTCCATTTCAGACTCTGACTTGGTCTCCTTGATCTATCGAAACGGAAAAGGCTTTTGAGTCAAATTATAAAACGAGACCAGAGCACAAGGACAGTATTCCCTGGCAGAGTCAAAGGGTGAGAAACCCAAGCTCCTCAAAGCCGCAGACAGCTGAGGCGAACCGCGTCTCGGTAACACCATCTGCACGCTACAGCCCAAATTCCACCTGCAGCTCATTTAATACACGTTGTGTACTGTGGCAGAATACACATTTTTTGGCTTTTGGTTATTACTCAGTGTGATACTGTGATTTATAATAAGAAATATACACTTGGTTGTCACCCCTGTTCCTGGCACCAAGCTCCCAGAACACTCGAGGTTTCCTAAGTGATGAGACAGAAAGTCTTTTTGCTGTTTACAGCAAGCCCCTCTCAACCATGCTGGAGTTCACGTTAGTGTTTTTTGGGAAGTCCGTAAGGATGGGGGCTGGTTTCCTGGGAACCAGCTCTGTGATTACAGGGACAGAACTCAGCGCCCCTCCCTTCACACCCAGGAGAGCGAGAGGGAGAGGGGCAGCAGGCTGGATTAGTCACCTACGGCCAATGAGTCGGTCAATCATGCCTACCTAATAAAGCCTCCAAGGAGAGCTCCCAGCCTGTTAGGGGGTTGGGAGAGGGGCACGCCCACCGACAGCATGGACACTCCACGCCCTTTCCCTCATGCCTTGTTGCCCTCACGTGTGTCCTCCATCTGGCTGTTCCTGAGTTACGGCCTAGGTAATATGAAGTCTGTCCAGAAAAAGCCCAGCCATTGTTAATATAACAAGAACAGTTTGGGTGATGTCGATGTAACCCGGCAGCCAAGGAGAGTGGACTGGAATGCTCATGTGTGAACAATGATGACTTCACTGTACTAGTCAGTGGGGGCGGTAGATGCCATTGAGTGAGCGTGTGCACCATGTGGCCGTCACATTCAAAATGACTGAGCCAGTACAGCAATGAATCTGCACCAAATTTTGTGTTAACCTTGAACATTCCTCCACAGCAACTATTCAAATGACTCAGAAGGCCGTAGCTATGGACTACCGGTGATTGGCAGCTTCATCCCGACAATTCCCCCCACTCACGCATCACATCTCATGCAGTTTTTTGGTGAAACATCAAATCACCCAGGTGACTCAGCCCCTCTACAGCCTAGATTTGGTCCCCTGCGACTTCTGGCTTTCTCCAAAACTAAAATCACATTCCAAAGGGAAGGGACTTTAGACTATCGGTGGCATTCAGGAAAATAGGATGGGGCAGCTGATGACGACTGGGAGAACTGTGTGAGGTCCCAAGGTGCCCTCTTTGAAGGGGACTGAGGTGTCACTGTCCTATGTGCAATGTTTCTTGTATCTTGTGTAAGACACAATAAATGTGTCTTTTTCCTATTACATGGCTGCATACCTTCTGGGCAGACCTTGTAAACCAGTAATGTAGAAAGCAAACTGTTCTCCTGAGTTCCGTGAGCCACTCCGGCAAATTACCTCCGATTTAGAGCTGGCTGCTCAGGAGCACAGGGACAACCAGGTCTTACAGCTGGTATCTGAACGGAGGGCAGTCTGGTGGGGCCGACGCCACAGCCCGTGGGGCCTGGTGCGGTCTCCAGGCAGGTAACCAAAGAACTGAGTTAAACCGTAGGACACCCCGCAGGCACCGGAGACGTGTTTGGTGTGGAACACCCACGTTAGGAGTGCAGGGTACTCTGATAACAGTGCAGAGGAAAACAAGTTTCTCAATAGGCTCCGTCTTCCTTTCCACTGAGTCCGAGGCTTTTCATCATTGATATTCAGAAATACATACTACACTCACAACTACAATTATTTATATATCATTTCATCGTTCTTTGATTTTAGGACACAACTTCATATTTCTGAAACTGAAGTATGTCTTTTACTGGGTGTGCGCATCTAATGTATTGGGAGTTTTTTCCCTGAAAAGACTGTTGCGGGTGGGTGACAGAACCCCACATGATGCATGGCGGCACACGGACGGCACACAGATGGCACACGGCAGTGCTCTCCCCCCCATCCCCTAGGACACGCAAATTAGTGACTAAAACTCTGCGGCACACCAACGAATACATTATGCTTTTTGCTGATCTGACAAACAAATAGGTATGCTTTTGATTCATTTACACCGGATGGCTATTGCTGTGTTGGCTGTTGTCATTTTTTTATTTGACAGTCTAAAGGGGAAGAAAGCGGTCAGTGCCCCTGACTGAACAGTCAGGTGCTACATGTTTAAAAACCGTTGGGGCACACCGGTGGAAAGTCGCTGGTACACATCATTATAAATTTTATTTACCAATCTTCACTCCTCACCTGAATAAACTGAAAATTGTTGATTCCGACTGAGCAGTGACCACTGCCACCGAGTGGGAGGCGACACTGAAACCCGCCCTATCACAGCACATACGCACCAGCTGGATGAGCTCCTTGGCGAGCTGCAGCACCGACATCTCAAAGTCGGTCCCGATGTTATAAATTTCACCTGGCTTCCCCTTTCTGAGGACAGTGAGAAACGCTTCCACGACATCGGTAGCATAAAGAAAATTTCTCGTCTGAAGCCCTGATCCATGAATGCAGCTGAAAAGATTAAATAAAAGGGAATCATAAAATGTAAAAAGTGAGCTCTCCCAAGCCAGAGAGAGGCAGCAACTAGATACAACTCCAGAAAAGCCAATTCCTGTGGCAACCCTGGAGATCGCGTACTGAACACAGTCACAGCTTTTCTGCATCCTATCCAGAGTCCTGCGATGATCTCCAGTCCTCCTGAGGGTACTCAGTAGGGAAGCGCCAAAGATGTAAGTGACCCCTGAGAAACATTTTTTCATCAACTGTACGCCTTAAATTCATTTTGAAGAAATAGCTACAGTTCTATGAATTAAATCTTTTCAAAAAGTTATGTAAAGATAGATGTCACATTTTATGTGATAACTAAAAGTTCCAGGACAAATCGTTTAAGAACTAAAAAATTTTTTCCATCACTATTTATCCCCACTTTACTCTCTTTATCCCCCG
Source organism: Anoura caudifer (assembly GCA_004027475.1). NCBI lineage: Eukaryota > Metazoa > Chordata > Mammalia > Chiroptera > Phyllostomidae > Anoura > Anoura caudifer. The sequence continues at coordinate 81,610 of PVKU01001871.1, read as the reverse complement.
TCTCCCGCTTTCCCTCTGGTAATCACCATATTGTTGTGTTTGTAAGTCATTATCATACTTATTTAAAAAACTCGCCCTGGCTGACCTGGCTCAGTGGACTGAACCCGGCCTGTGGAGCATAAGCTCCCTGGCCCGTTCCCAGTGAGGGCACAGGCCTGGGCTGAGGGCTGGGGCCCCGGCTGGGGACCTGTGAGAGGCAACCGATGCACGTTCTCCCCTCATATCCATGTTCCTCCCCCTCCCATGCTCCCTCCTTCCCCCTCTCTCTAAAAACCAATAAATGATTTAAAAAAATAAACTATTACACTGATTGTAGAATGAATTCTTAAATTTGTTGAGACACCTAATTCCACGGCCTCCAACACTACAACTTTGTGATTTTCAAGAAAGACTGTCACCAAACAAGTAACAACGTATCAGGAAAACGTCTGGGTACAAAGGTAAATGACAACATACCATTTCCTGTTGTGTTGTAGTAAAGATATAAACTTTGGAATAACCTAAAAGAATATTTAAATATCATTTCAGACTTTGGGAATTTGCTCCGTAATATGTTTTTACACTCATAAGATTAAAACATTGTTATTGTTAAGAAATACACATGTAGATACATTCCAATTCTCATCAGCAGTTCACGAAAAACCTGTTATAACTTTGATAAGTGAAAGAACTCCAAGATCGCTTCCTATTTCACAAAACAACTGTTACAAAAATATAAAAAGTCTTCGTGAACGACTGCTTTCGTCACAAATCTCGCTTTGGTGTTGATTTTTACAAGAGCAGAATCTCATCTTCGCTATTGCTCCACATATAACACCTACTCAGTAAGTGCCTGGGAAATCAATTCTTTAAAGAAGTACATTCCAGCACTTTGTGTTCAAGGACCATTTACGTTAAAGAGAGCGAGATAAATTACTACATTTATAACAAACCTGTTGAAGACACTGTATAAATTACGTGAAGTAGACGTTACTACCAGCAGATCATGATAAGGGCCCTGTCCTTTGGGAACACAGGGGAGCACCTCCGGTTGGGAAGTGAGAGGCCCAGTCTGTAAAGCTGGGCAGAGAGACGGCTCCAGTTACTGACACGTGGGTTTACCGACACGGAGCAGGGATTCTCGGCCTTCCCCCCGCATTTCTTTACTCACTACTTGTGCTGCTGTGGAGCCCTATTTTCCGAAATGCCCTCTGAAGTCACTGAGCCCGTCTGGGACTCCTGGGACGGGAGTGGCTGACCGAGTGTGTGATGTCTGTGCCCACTTGGGAAGGCTGTATTCCACGCTAACGTCCCACTGCCGTGGGGTCTCAGAAATGTCTGCACGAGCTCCCCACGCCACTCCCTGCCTCACATCCCCGTTCCACACAGCCTGACACACTGGTCTGACTGCTAACCCGGAGTCTGAACTGCGGCGGGACGGCAGCGAAGGCAGGACTCCCCGGTGTTGGAGCTTCCTGCAAACCACGAGGCATTTTCACACACATCATCTCACTGGATCCTTCAAAATCCTGCCCAATATTATCGCTACTGCTCGCTCTCAAATTTAAAGCCGACGCTCAAAGGGCCTGAGGTCATGCCAGCTGGTGAGTATCAGGTTGAGACTTAAGCTCAAATCTTCAAACTTTAAACCAGGAATCTGCATGTGGCCTATGTAACATTTATAGGTTACGTATCATTACTACACAAATTTTGAACAAATGACTGAAGAGAGGTTATTATAAGTAGTAAGTTCCAATCGCTAATGCACACTAAATTCAGAAGTAAAACGTACCTTTTCTGGGTATTGATGTGGTCCATAAACGTTGCTGCTTCTCGTGATGACAACTGGAAACTGAGAGTATCAGATATTGAGAAAATGGAAAGGTCCCAAAGAATGATTACCTAAAGTTAAAGCTTTAAGGTATGGTACTTCGGGCTAAATAAGTCCACACACCTCAAGGACAGAGTGAAGGGGTTTTTTCTAATGTTAAGGCTCCTGAAAAGACAGGAGACGATGGGATTCAGATAAAGGCCAAGGTTCCAAAGGGAAGAGGAGAAATTTCTCCTTTACTGGGACAAAGGGAGGGTAAATACATATGAAGGCAGGTTCCTAAGTTTGATAGAAGAAAATTAAGGAAATTTCCAGCTGGTTATTTCAGAGACTACCTCTAAGACTATAGGTTTGGTTAGATGTTAAACTTCAAGTTGGCTTTCCCTGTTGAACCCACCCTCACAAACAAAAAACCTGCCACGAAAAGAGAAAAGGACAGATGCTCCTGGAACGCAGAAGGCAAGAGGCCCTGCCGTCAGCCCTGGGCTCGCCTTTGCGACCCAGTCCCTAGGAAGTCCCAGGGAAGAGCAGTGCGGAGCCACAGGTGGGTGTTCGGGTCGGGACCCGGGCTGCTTACGGCTCCCACACAGACACCGCAGAACCCCCCGGGGAATCCACCTCCTACTCACAAAGAGCCAAGACAGGTGGGCCACGCAGAGAGGGGCCCGCAGGGGCGCGGGAGCCTGCGCTCCCTCCAGCTGCCCTCACTCGGACAGGGCTTTGCACTACAGCTGTCACACTCGACCTGTTCCTGAGCAGGACAAACACTCTCGTGTGCATACAGATCAGCCGTTTAAATGGTGAACTGAAGCAGCAGCGGGTCCTACTTTGGCCGCGTGCTGCAGAAAATCAGTGTTCTACAATTCCTTAACCTGTAACTTTTCCCAGTACATGTCCTCTACTCTGGAAATGAAACACTGCTAATGCTAACTTGAAGTTTGATCACCGAAGTCCAAAGAAAAATGATTCAAGAGTTTTTAAATCAGTTCTTACTTTGTATCGTTCCCAGTAAGACTGTACAAAACACTCAGCAGCTGCTTTAGAGGATGCGTAAGGGTTTGTTGGCTGTTTGGGTGAAGATTCATCAAATTCCTAATTTTAATAAGATAAATTTAAAAATAAATGTTATGCATACTTTCTAAGTAGAAAAATCAGAAAATATTATTACAGACTTGAAATGTCAATCACTATGTTTAAAAAAACATTAACGAACCCCAACTATGTGCCTAGCAGTTTTCCAAACCCTTGACTGGATTGCAGAGTAACCCATTTAAAGTTCACAACAACCCTGTGAGGCAAGAGGCGGAAGAGCAAGTGCAAAGGCCCTGAGACAGAGGTGTGTTCAAAGGAACTACAAGGAGCTTCGTGAGAGGGGGGAGAAGTGGGCGATGAGGCTGCAGGGCTAGAGGGAGGCCAGCACCAAAACATTAACAGGGTTAGAGCGGAGTAATGTCATGACCTTACATTTTAAAAATCATTCTGGCTACCCCGTCACTTCTGATGTAGCATGACAATGTGCAAAAAGGAATAAGACAGCCCTATAAAAATGGCAAGGAGAACTGAACATGGCTGCTTCTCCGAGGTGGGGCTGCGGAGTGGAAAGTGGTCAGGGTCTGCTGTTTCTCACTATAAGTATTTTCAAACTTCTTGATTCTCCTCACCATACATGAGCTTTGGTAAAAATACAATGATAAAATAGAATGAGGTCACTGCTGACCATGGAAAATACAAACTGGAAAACGGGGCCATCCTTTTGCATAAAGAGTGCGACATTCACAAATGACCAGGAGAGGAGAACAGATTCCCGTCTCTACGGTAGTTGCACACTCGCCCCTGGGCGTTCTGACGTGCCTTCCCGAGGGCACGGGCAGTGTGCCGCAGGCTGACGCACACGCGCTGTGGCCCGTGGGAATACCATTCACCACGTGTGCAAGACTGGGACACAAAGATGCAATCAGCTGCTCTCTTGTAGCGTGCTGTCCGTCAAATCACACACACACACCTGCACCCAGAGGACCGCTGTGGCCACTGGGGCGGCACTGTCTGATCAAAAGGAAGGCACGATGGAAGGACACTTGGACAGCCCCACAAGGATGTGTAATCGGAGGATGAAAGAAAGCCCAGAGCAGGTGTAAGTAAGACAGGCTTGCTCCATGGTCCACGGGAGGTAGGTGGAGTGGATGTTTGCTGTGCTTACCTTGTCAAGGCTGCCCCCATACACTTCATCCGTGCTGACGTAGATGAACTTCTCCACTCCGGCTTCATGAGCGGCACTCACCAAAACGTGAGTGCCGTAAACATTAACATAGGTAAACTCGAAGGCACGTACAAATGAAAGATCTAAAAAAAAAAAAGAAAAAGAAAAAGTTAGAACAGTTTCATCCAAGGGACAAAACAAATACCAGAGCTGGTAATAGATAAGTCAAGTTAAAATGTCTAAGGTCTTTGTGTTACTTGGGAGGCGACCAAGTTTTGATGGACTTTAGGCTTTGAAATGCTAGTTACACATGTTAGAATTTCTAGGGAAACCGCTCACAGAATTCAGGCAGAATATATAACTTCCAAACTAGCAGAGGAAGAAAAATAGAATAAGAAAAGCTCCTCAGTCAAGCCCTTAAAAGAGCAAGCAAGAATTTTTTTTTAGGTATTTTTAAAAAGGCATGGAAGAATTATTTTAAAAAGAATTTAAAAAGAAACAAGCAGAGAAACAGAACTGGTAAGAAAAACAGAGAGCACATAATAAGATGATAGGAATAAATCCAAACAGATCAACAAACTCAGTGCTTAGGGTAACTACCAAGGATGGTCAGACTAGATAAAAAAAAAAACAACCCAAACGTAAGTTGTTTATAAGACACACAGCTAAACCATAACGTCAGAGGAAGGTTGGAAATGAAAAGATAGAAAAAGACATGTCATAAAGATATTACCAAAGGAAAGATGACAAAGCTACATCAATGTCAAACAAAACTGACTTCAAGGGAGGACACATCACCAAGGAAGAAAGATCATTTCATTAGGATAAAAAGTTCAATTCATCAGAAACCGACAGGAGATTTGGAGATCATGATTGGCCAACTTAACACAACAAATGCGTCATTACAATGCACCCAACGTTTGCAGATTACACATTCTTTTCAATACACACGAAAAGAAAACACGTAGGTAAGAATGTTCATGGTAGTATTGCTGAGAACTGCCCAAAGTGTAAACAATCCAAATGTCCATCAGCAGTGGAATCCATACGCAAATTGTGGTATACTTAGAATGAAATATTTTATGTCGCTGAAAATGAATAAATCACACCTACACTCAACTACATGGATGAGTCCAACTTGATGAAAAAGCACGACCAAAAAACCTACATGCTATTTTATATATACATTTTTATAACATTTAAAAAATAGGCAAAACCTATCTTGTTTTGGAATAAATACACGGACAGCAACACTCCAGAAAAACCAAGGGAAATGATAACTTTTAAGTCAGGTTAAAGCAGTATGAATACCACAGCTAAAGACGATCTCAGAGGAACAGAAAAGTACAACTGTATACTGTTCAAATGTGTATCCAATGCCCAGCCTAAAAACAGCAACAACAAATACAGTTTGAACGTCCATCTGCCCAGAAGTAATCGCTGTGCAGAACCTGGTTAAACTCACGGTTTTAACAGGGCGTTCAGGGTTATATTTCAACCTCCCCTCACAGAAATGACCTGGAAAACGTCAGTTATCTGGATGGCACAGTGGCCGCTGGCTTGTCTGCTAGTAGAGGGTGGTATGAGCTCTTTCAGAGACACACACACGCAAGTACCTACTTGTTCGACCCCTGGACTGCACTTTGATGTGGGCTAATCAGCCACCGGAAGAACTAATTTGCCGCCATAACTGTAACGCAAAACAGTGCTTACCTACATGTGTTTGTGCCGCGAAATGCAGGACCATATCTATTTTCTCTGTTTCGAAAAGCAGCTTCACAAAGCGAGGATCACATATGTCACCCTACATGAAAGCGAACATGAAAACACTGAGTGTCATCGCACGTGCCCATTCGCACGAACCATTTTACTGCAGGAACAACAAGGAAAAATGGTAAGAGAAGAATTCATTCTCCCCTCCCCAGTTTAAGAGAACATATCTTGAAAATTCAACTGAGGGGTCAACTAAGTATGGTAATGAATGATGCAACTTTTTCAGCATCCTCAGATACAAAATACTCAATTCAAAAATTCTGTTGCCAATTAATGCCTAAAATATTTTGTTATGCACCAACTACTACTGAGGACTTGTCAACCTAAGATCATTAAGTTGACAGGAAACTTTTTAAACATATTTTCAAAAGTTTGAGATAAACATTACTGAAATATATTTAAAGTAAAAGTTACAACTGGAATGACATTTTGAAAAATCTATTTAATCACAACTAAGTAAATTCATGAGTACTTCTGTTATATGTATAATTCCAAAAATACGTATCCCCAATAATCCTTTGGTGACTGAAGGAAACTCTTTCATATGGAACAGAATTATGAAATGCTTTGTCAGTATATTCTTTAAGATTTGTGATTAAATGAATCACTACAAAATATAATAAAAATAAAGCACAGGATAAATAGTTGCACTTGCCATTAACATTCCCCTTTGCAAATGAATGACCTGGCTCTCTGGTTTATACTTTGGACTCCTTCGGGAGTGGCTAGTAAGACTCAGTCATCCAGAACCAATCGATCAACTTTCATGGGGAAGACTAGGCTACGGGCTTTTCCACTGTTGTCGGGCCTAAGTAACACCCCACTTTATACCAGTCTTTTTAAATCCTAGCAAGGCCTCATTTAGAAGGATAGCAAGGACCTAAAAGAACCCCAAACCATGTCAGTTCAATCAGCTACTCACAGATCTGCTGAGACCCCAAAAATGACATGTAAGTTCACATGTGGTGTAGACCTACAGCATGCGGTGCCTCTGGAAGCTAACAGGTCTTTAATTAGCATGCTTCCCAAGCCCATGTCACGCAAGTTGGTGAGGAAGATACAGTGTCTGAGTAACGAAAGGCACAGTATAATAATTACATACGAAACCATCATACCTGTATAAATTTGTAGTTTTGCTTGTTAGAAACGGTTTCGAGATTCTTCAAGCTTGCACAGTAATCCAGCTTAAAATATTCAAGGGGAAGGGAGGGTGGACAAGCAACACAAAAAGAGATGATAGCTTTTCCTAGAATATACCAATTTATTGTAAAGATGATCTGATTATAGTACAAGAACATGTCTTCTTAAGGTGTTTGCACTTTGTATTTTTAGATGTGTCTACTATGTTAAAGTAAAAAACAAACAAAAAATGTAATTTGCCAATGTTTCAAAATTTAAAAAAATTACTTGTTATCAACCTCTCCTTTAAAAAGTTTTTCTGCCCAGATTTGCCTCCAGCCCCTTGGGGCTGGAAAAGTTTACATTCCTCACTGGACAAGAATCAGCAGTTGAAGACAATTACTCCGGTGTCACACATTGTAACTCACTGCACTTTTTCCTGAGTAACTGTTGGTAAGTCGGTGGAGATGGGGAAAAAAATTCCTGCCCATCATATTAAGGCAGGTAAAATTCCCGAGACTTATGGATTATCCTTCTATACATTTTTACTATTACATTTTATGACGTGAAGGTGACTAACTGCATCTTGTGTTTAAAGTAAAAAATTCAGTGACCACCAATCAAGGCTTTCAGACTCTCTAGGGAAACTCCAATTATCAGAAAAGTTCTCAAAATTAAATTAATTTATTTACATTTTAATTTTAAAAAATATAGTTTTTCATGAGATGGCAGTTATAAAATCAAATAATAAAGTCAAATAATCAGAATATTCCAACTCCAAAAAAGGTTAATAATCATAAGATTATACTAAATATTAAATATTGGGGGAAGATTTTTTTTTTGGTAAAAATACTGCTCTTCAGACCTTTACTTTATGGGCTATCATAATAAATAAAAAAGTTTCAAAAGACTTTATGTAAGATTAAACACAGAATGAATACATAACTATATAGGTCCCTAAGTTGCTAAAATGACTAAATAAAGAACTAAAATATCAGCATGACAGGATTCTAATACTTTTAAGAATGTAAATAACTTTCAGTGCATGAAGCTCATTTTTATAAAGCTCACCTTGTCTAGATTTATAATCATATAATTTGGATAATCTTCTACTAAAGAGACAATCACATGCGATGCACTGTAAGAAAAAAGTATATCTTGTTAGTAGAAAACTTAATGATTTCCATAAATTCTTAACTGTTACCCTAAGCCATCAAGTATTAGGAAACTATTCAAAGATACCTTTACATTTTTGCAAGAAATATAACCACACCGAATAGACACACACCTACCCTTTTCACTAACCTTGCCAACAGTTATCAATATACGAAGCCTTAGATTCCCTTTACACTATAGAGAGGGGTGAATGTACTGCTCCTGGGTATAAGAAAAAACTAGTTTAACCAAATGATCTGTCCGTGCGTGTTTTGACTATGGGAGCAAAGCAGGGTCATAAATGCAGTGGTTGGTGGTCAGTGCAAACGGGCTACAATGTGCCTTCTCAGACTGTAGGCTTAACTATGTAAAAATTAAGTTGCTACGGGCATAGGAGTTGTCTGTGTCCATAGTAATCACTGCAATTGCTAGCTCTTCATTCAAGAATTTGATGGTGTAAGTCGGGTGCGGGGCAGAGCGCAGGTCTTAGACTAAACCTGGTTTTCAAGGCTAACAGCTCACACCACCCTGAGTTGGATATCCACAATGACTCCTAGATTTGGGTTTCAGAGGACAGGCACAGCTCAGTGAGATGATCCACCAGATTTTATCATACACACCAAACAAGGGCAGGATCAAGGGCGGCGCCCAACCAAATTACAAACTCAAGAGTTTGTACGTGACAGCCCTTTCACAGTGTTTTCTAAAGGTACCCTTCCTGGACCGGCACTATCACCCCTGTACCACCCTTTTATGTCCACGCTCCTGCTGTCATTAAGTCAACCTTGCCGGCCTGATACCCTCCTCCAAGTCGCTGTCAGATCCGAAGAGGAGATGTAATGTGCTAACGGGCTGGGGGTGGGTAGGGTGGTGGGAGAGGGTCCCACGTTCCTCTTCTTGTACTAGACATTGGGAGAGCTTCTTGTCTGTACTTATGCATTCAGCCATTCAACAATTACTGAAGACCTTTAATAAAATAAGCCAGGCATTCTTCCTGGTGCTGAAAGAACACTAGTTTCTGCCCTCATTCAATTTACATCCATAAGTGGTGGTGCAAGCCATAAACAAGTACACACGATACCCAATACAATCTCAGGTAGTGATAAGTATGTGAGAAGGCAGAGGGGTATTTTAGATAGGGTGGTAAGGGAAGGCCTCTCCGAGGAGGTGATGTCTGAATTGAATGATGCGAAAGTGGAAGCAAGGGTGAAAGCCTCAAGAGAGGAAGAAGGAACCTCGTACGCTACAGGGACAGCAAGGGGTCAGTGTGGCAGGCACAGAAAAGAAAAGGGTGGACTGGCAGGAGAGCAGACTGGAAAAGCAGAGCCTGGGTACTTGAGAGTCTTCAGGGTATGGGAAAGAGTCTCGATTTCAGTTTAAGTCTGACGCACTTCCACTTAATAAACACTGACTTGTGAGGAACAGAAGCACTATGGCCCGTTAGGAGGCTACGGTAGTAGTCCAGGCAAAACCAACCAACCAACCATCCAGTAACATGGGCAAGGGTACAAGGGGAAGGGAAGTGAGGAGTGGCCGTGAGAATACACGTTGGAAGCAGGGAGGGAGGACTTGCTGACTGCGGGTGGAAGAGGGAAAGGGGCACAAAACGTTTAGTACCAAGAGAGAATTGTTAATTCAGCTGAATAAACAAACGTCTTGTCGTGCATTAAGACCCTCCCCTTATCAGGCACCCAAAGCTGGTCCCAAGTTGCCTAGAGCGAGCAGAGCCGCAAGAAAAGGTTGGGGTTTCTGGGGAGCCACTGCTCGGCTAGCGACGCCGGTACCTACATGAAACCAGCACCCCCGGTCACCAGGACCCGCTTCGCAAAGCTGCTGGGAGGACCCGAGGGATCCACCCCAGCCGCAGCCGACATCTCCCGGCTCAGCAGTGCCTGTCACCATATAGCCACAGGTCTCTGTGCCGTGGGGAGGGTCCACCGCGACCTTTTACGACGGGCGCTGCTCCCCGACACGTTAACTGGGGCTGGCAGGGGCGGCTTCCGGAGCGCCCCTGATCTATCCCCGCCCATTGGGGGGCTGGGCCGAACCCTGTGGTGCACAAACTTCGCAGCGCCACTGCGCAGGCGCAGCTATTCTGCACGGTTCCCTGGCTCGCTAGTGGCAATTGCGGGTGTCTAGAGAAGTGGGCTTTGGCGCGTTGTCCGGGAGAGTGTCACCAGCGTGAATTAGGCTTTACTTAGATGCACAGATAGTCGGAGTTATGAATGGTTACCTTCTTTTCAATCTTGTACTGCAGCGATCTCCACAGTCATACACCAGTTGTGTTGAGAACTCCCGAGGAGTTCTCTTGCAAAAGTATAGAGATGGGAGGTTGGATTAGCCAAATGACCTTTTGCTGTTGCTGTTACTATTATTATTACAGATGTTCCCTAGATCCTACCCTCACATCTTCTCCTACTCTGCCCTAGCCTCTACTCCCTGCTTTTCCCTGAATTCGCCTGGCATGCTACTTCTCTTAGGCCTGGCTGCTGTTGCCCCAGATGTCTGCCTAATACTTACCCTTACTTCAGTTCTCAACTTGAATGTCACCCTATTCGAGAGTCCTTCCTTGACCACCCAGATTAAAACAGCAAATGCTACTCCAGCCCTGCCGAACAGCTCTACCCTTTATTTTTCTCCATAATAGTTGTCAGCATTTACGTCGAATTGCTTATTGTCCCTGCTCCACGAGGGCAGAGGCTTTGTTTCCTGATATAATCCCAAAGCCCTAGGACCAAGCCTGGCACAGAATAAGCCATCAGTAAATATTATTAAATAGGTGAATAAAAATCCTGTGATTTTTGAAACAACGTGTTAGCAGTGCCCAGAAAGAATGGGAATACCTGGATATGTAGAAGAGTCATTGGTAACCTTTTGGTGGGCAAAATAGTAATATATATGCAGAATTCAAATGTACGTATCCTATGATCCCCAAGTTCTATGATGTATAATGTAGGTAATTGCAGAAAAACACAGCTATGCTGATTGCTGAATTGCTCATAGTGATGAAAAATGATACAATATAAATGTCTACTAATACTCTCAGTTTTTAAACACAAAGGCTGATATACAGCCTTTTTAAAAAATGTACAACCATAGAATGAGGACCAAATTTATTGTAGTGGATACTTATGGTTTTATATGAGCAGACTCGCCCACTTTTTTTCATCTTCCCAACTTGCCCCACTCCAGGCAGGCCCCAGAATGGGCACGGGACTCACCCTACACCAATTGAAGCCTCTTCCTGGGATCTGGAATTGGACTAATTCCAGATCCCAGGGTCTAGGATAGTCAAGTTGCTCTTCTTGAACTCTGAGGACCTACACATTTTGGACTTGCTGGTGGCCATATTCATTCAAATGAACAGAGGAATCAAAAAAGCCTGTTTTCAGTGAGAGGGAAAAACAGAGTTGATAACAAAGAAAAGAAAGGCAAGAGACAGAAAAAGAGGCCTCACAGTATTCAAGACGCATATTCTGATTTTTTTTTTCAGGACCAATTTTATTCCTTTTCTTGGCTTGCAAATACCACATATATTTGCAAACACATGTCTGAAAGGACCCACCCTAAACTATTAACAAGGGTTACCTTTGGGTATCAGGTATAGACAAGGAAAGGAGGGAATGAGCATTTGCATTTTTATTTCATATAATTTTGACCATGGTTCTTTTCTAAGCTACATGAGTTACTTTTATAATTAAAATATAATGTAGTTTTTAAAAATCTCATAATATTAATAACTTCAAATTATTCCTGGGCTACCAGAGATACCAGAAAATGTTGGCTATATGATAAGAAGGATTCCCCTAAGCTTTCTTTTTCTAAAAGGTGAGGTCCAGTGTGAGAATTCGCTTCTATGTAAGAAAGCTGGTTGTCTAATGAAAATAATTTGTATACATTTATTCATGAAATAAATTTTTTTAAGCTTCTACTCTATGGACAGTCTCTGACCAGCTGGAGCTTACAGTATAGTCAGGGATTCACATAAACCAATAAACATTTAAAATACCTTGTGGTAAGTGCCCATAAGGGTAGGGAAGTAGGGGCCTTTTCCTAGGGCATCTAGCACACACTTGGGGGTTTCAATAAGGGTTCTAAAAGAGCCTTGAATAAGAAGAGTAAAGTAGAAACTGGAAGGTGGCCTGGAGATTGAGTAGTAGGGTAAGACAAGTATTCCAGCCAGAGGGATCTGCCATAGCTGCAGGCCCAGAAGTGAGAACTTGGAGTGTTCAGCCGCCGGGCAGTGGCTCGCTAAGGATGGAGATAAAAAAAAGTCGAGAGATGGAAATTTGAGAGGCTCCAAAACAGTAACTAAAGAGTGAGTTGTGTACTAAAAGCAATCGAGAACTTTTACAGGAAAGTGATGCAGTCAAACTGCCCTTTCCGAAACTTTCTGTGGCTCTGGGGATGGGCTGTGTATAGCCAATTGGAGAACATGAACACTGGAGGCAGGTCAGTTGCCATAGGCCAAGTAAGAAGATTGTATGTTATTGGGTCCTGGAGAGGATAGTGGCGGCTGCTTCCTACCATCACCGCCCCAGGAGAGGCGCTAATAAACATCTGTTGAATTGACTTGACAGAATGCAGCTTGTAAGGGCTGGGGGCGTAGAGGTAATTCCCAGCTGTCTGGCCCGGTAGGTGATAACGTAATTCAAGAAAACAGGGAACCTAGGAGGAAAAAAAATCGACTGGGTAAGTACAGTTAACTGTCTTCGAGACGTTGAAGTGGAAATGTCCAATAGGCTACATAGGCCCCTAGTGCTTTTCGGCCGTTTTCCACTCTTCACCAGAAATGGTGCTGCCGTGGGTTTGTTAGTTCTTTCCGAAACCCATAGGCTTCTGGAAAGTGGAGAGCCTTGCCCGCGCTCCCACGCATGCGCAGTGGACCGCGAAGGCAATAATTTTTCCGTAACCTGAAGCAACATCCTCCTAATTCTCCGTAGAAAAAGGCGGGAACTAGCCAAAAGGCAGGGAAGTGATGGGACGCAAGCATTTGCACGTCCCGCCCATTTCAGCCTCTGATTGGTGGATGTCCTTGGCTCGTGGAGGAGGCGCCCTTCTCATTGGCTGTCCATCTCCTGGGCGGGCCCACGGTGCGGTCCTGCTCCCTCTTCCCCTTTCCCCAGCTGCCGACGTGGGACTGGTAGCCGCTGGTGGTTGGCGGCCGCGGTGCGGGTGCCGAGCAGCAGGCACTGATGGGGTTGCTGCGGCTGCTGGCAGTGGCCCTCACTTGCTGCTGGTGGCCGCCGGGCAGCCAGGGTAAGACGCTGCGGGGCAGCTTCAGCAGCGCAGCGGCCCGAGACACGCAGGGCCAGAGCATCGGCCACTTCGGGTTCCACGGTAGGTGCGGGGGCGGGGAGAAGGATGAAGGCGAGTGGACACATCCCGCGGGCCGCGCCCCCAGCCTTGCGTGGGGAGACCTGGAGCCTGGCCGCCGGACCGGGTGTGTCACCCGGACTTACAGCGCCGCCCTCTCTCCGCAGCTCAGCGGCACCGTGGGATGCGTGTATTGCAAAGCCTACTGTCGCAGCCCCCTACACCCTCGTTATCAGCACCCCTTCCCCACTTGGTGATTGTGTTCTGCACCTAAAAGATCGTTTCTCCAGCCTTAACATACAAACGTTGTACAGATGACACGCTTGATGCATTTTTCGAGATCCTTCCCTCCAAGAATCATCTGTGGCTCACTTGTTTCAACCTGATTAGGTACACTAAGGCACTGTAATTACGTGTGATCTTAAGCCCCAGAACATAGATTTCTTGGGTCTGTTGCTATTAAAGTTAATTGAATAAAAACTACCTGCAATAAAAAGATTTTGGAAAACAAATAACAACACCTGATAATCTAGTTGTCACTGTGGCTTCAACAGTTTAGTTACTCTGTCACCAAAGGAGTAGATTAATTATGGATCATGAGGCCCAGAATTAACTTGAGAGAAATGCACATGTGTCCTGGAAGGTTCATAATTTGTATCCAGGAAAATAATACCACAACTATACTGAAATAATGAACTCTAATTCAGAATGCAACAAGATATTAACAGGGCCTTAATGTCATTGTTAACTTTCGATACTTTATAATGTAATCAATTTATATAGGATACTTACACTCTCTTTGATACATACTATGCATTTAAATTGATTTAAAGTGTTTCATCAAAATGATAATTATAGTAACAAAGATAAAAACAAGAGAATAGAACATTTGAAAATGAAAAATGAAAGTCTCCTGCTTTACATCTCACCCAGAGTGCATTTCCATGGAGGCACCTATTTTTTTTTTTTTTTTGGCATTTAGTTCTATGCCTTAAATATATTTGGTGTGTGCAGCCAGGCTCATTTGACACTAGTCATGCAACATACTCTGAGAGTTATATTGTAAAAAATCCCGTGTCAAATTTTGTGTTGGGTATAAAATGTCTACCCCAACACTCTTAAACTTTCTTGCCATTAGCTATGCTTACTCTTTACATTAAAAGTATACTTCAATATTAACAGCCATGTTACATTAAAAAAGAAACTTAGGACATTTCTATAGATAGTTTATGAACAGATGTTAGGGACATGTGGAGCGGTTGTAAAATGAGGCAAAAAATTAATGAAAGGTCCACATGCAGCAGATGTGGCTGTTTAGTCAGTGAATTGGCATCTGCTGGCTGAAGTATAAGGAATCACCGCGCACGGCTTCAGACAGTTAATGTGCGTCATCTCTTGCCTTGCATCTGAATGGGGTGTTCATGCTAATGCGCCCTACCTAGTTAAGTGAGATTTAAGAAAAATTGTGATCTTTTAAATTCCCACTTTGGTAAGTGGAGGTGTTGAATTGCCCTGCCATCTCCCTTTTGTACGAGACCAAAGTGGTTGATCATTTTTGTTTTGCTGTCCAGGTGACCATGCTCTTCTCTGTGTCAGAATCAACAACGTAGCAGTAGCTGTTGGGAAAGAAGCTAAACTCTACCTGTTCCCAGCCCAGGAATGGCTAAAGCTGCAGGAAAACAGTCACGGTGACAATTGTGGTGAAAAATTGTCCAAAGCTCAGTTGATGAGTGAGTATAGCCTTTTTTACATGATTGGGTATGTTTTTTCCCTCCTTATTGCTAAATGGGGTGTTTGCATACCAGGATGCTTCCTGACACAGTACACCTCACGCTGTGATGGCTCTCTGTCTAGGACATTTTAAACTGAAGTTTAAGGAAACTGACCTTTTCCGTGATCAAAGATGGAACACCTTTTTCCCCCTTTGTCAAACTTTTTGAAAATACATGTAATTTATAAGGGCATGCTTTCTTTCGGTCAGACCTCTTACAGGTCACATAATTCATACCAATCTGGTGGATATATTTTGACCCAGTGGCTTCGTGGAGTGAATGATAACATTTGTTGAATGCTTATTATATGCTAGCACTGAGCTAAGCACTAAACATGTGGTATCTCAGTTAATCGTATAATGTAGCCCAAGTGATGCTATTTTGCAACATGTTATTTGAATATAGGACCTAGTCATGGTGACACAGTAAGTCATTTTGGGATGTGCCAGCACCCCATCATTTGTCAACCGTCAGGTTTGCCTCTAGAGAGGCCTGCTGTTGTTATCCTACTTGCCTGGATCCTTGAGCTCTTCCCTTCTCATCAACACTGTCCTGTGCATTGGGGTGTTAGCCATCCAGAGCCAGTGCAGATCTTTTTAATGTAGAAATGAACAGCATGTGCCACGCTGCCCATTTTGCCTCTTGGGAGTCACTTGTTTGAAGGGGACATTAGGAAGATGAAGCACCCGTGAGAAGAAATGGAAATTATCCCTCTTCCCTTTTCACCTCTACATTTTCCCCATCGTGTGCTGCATATTGATGAGCCTCTGAATCTTCCTTTAATTGAGTCAAGGAAAACACTGCCATTTCTAAACATCCATTCTTCCTAGTCTTAGCAGCTCCCTGATTCCCTAACGAGGCAGTGAGGCAGCATAGGGCTGCAAGTCCCCAGTCCTTGCCACCCACTGTGAGGATATCTTATTTATATGTGTGAGATGACTTTGACAGTATGTTGAAGAAATCTGAATGACTTAAGGATTCAAATACCAGAGAGGCAGTTACATAAAGGTATGTACCTCCACCCTGAATTTCAGAGCCCACCTGGGAAGTTCATGCCGTGCTCATTGTCCATCACCTTCTCCCTTATACACCAGTGTGTCCATCTAAGCGTTTCACAAAGACGGACACAAACTTCTTGCCCGTCCAAACCCTGTTCAGTGTTCCGGGTTTTAGGAACTGGCACCACCACCCGTCTAGGAAACAAGCTGGGAACCAGGGAGTCTGCGGACACTCCCCTCTTTGACCTCGGTCTTCCTTTTTAGCCTACCAGTAAGCTACCTCTAAATATCTCCTGAATTCATCGGATTGCTTCCTCTCTACCCCACGGGGCTATTCCAGGTTGCTGTAATCTCTTGCCTGTACTGCTGCGGTAGCGTCCGACCTGGCCACCTCGGCCACGCTGATCCCTGTCTGCCATCAGAGGAATCTTCCTGAACAGCAGATTTCATCCGGCCACGTTCACTTCCTCACGCACCCTGCAGTACTTCAGTGGTCTCCCACTGCTCCTAGGTCAAAGACAGGCCCCCTTAACCGGACCAGCAAAGCCAGCAGAGCCTGGCCCCTGCTTACCTGCCCTCTCCCACCTCACCTCACAGCACTGTCCCCCTCCTGCCTCACTTTCTTGGTCGTGCGTGTTTGTTTGAGTGCTCTCCTGGGCCTTTGCACAGGCTTTTCTTCTGCTTGTTCTTCCTTCCCTCTTTGACTCCTGCCTCCTCGGAGTTAACACCGGAGTTTTTATAGCCTCTTGTGTTCCTCCACAGCCCTTATTATAGTTACTACTTTGCATTTTATTTCCCTGTTACCAAATCAATCAGTAAGAGCACCAAGGCTCTTTTGGTCTATTCATTCATTCATTCATTCATTCACGAGCTCTTTTGTATCACGGATTATGCTACGCAAGTGGTAAATCACAGAACAAAATACACTGTCTCAGTCCTTAAGGCTAGTGGGTGTAACAGGAATGAATCACAGTGCAATGTAAAATCGCAACTGTGATAAGTACTATGAACGTTAGTTACATGGTGTTATGAGAATGAGAATTTAGGATACTCTAGTGCTGAGTTAAGCGTTTACTAAGCGTTTGGAGGATGAATTATCACAGAGCTTAGTGCTTGAGGGGTTTTCGTTGGTAGGTTGTTTGCTTTGTGTTTGACACCCCAAAGTCTTTTTCTTTATTTTTCATTAAAAATTTATGGGGTAGTTTAAAGCTTTGAGCTATAGGAATGGATTTATTTTCTTGTGTCACATGGTCAGTATTATACCATATACTATATGCACTTGGAAAATCATAGCTTTTGTGTCCGTCATAAAATGCCTCTGTCACAGAACTTAGGTATCTAAGGAGGCGACGGTATCTGGCAACGGAAAGACTGCGGAACTGAGAATCAGGGCCACTGACTTACAAAATCTTCTCTTTGAGCCACACGTCACTTATCTGTGCAACAAGGAAGCTGGACTCGTTTTCTCTAAGGTCTGAGGGCCCTAAAACGCCGATTCTAATCATAACTCCGTAGGGTGGAGCTGCATGTACGTAAGGCTGTAGCTTTATAAAGCCTCTTGCCATTGTTTCTCTTTCTGCTTTTCCCTTTCTCTTGCCTACTCCCTCTAGTGAAAGGGTGTTCTGTGGAATTATTAGAACAGAAGATCTCGGGAAACAGAAGTTTTTTAGGAAGAAGCTTGTTTTGTTAAATTTGGGGGCCTGAAATAAATGGAGTATTAGTGAGACATAAATCACTTTCTACATATTTCATCAATTCTTTTTCCAATAACAAATGCCAAGTCTTAAGATAAGTCTGTATTCTCTAACTTTTATATTAGTTGTCATATTTATAGTATGTTATTCTTTAGGGCCTTTGGCACGCTAAAACACAAAGCCTGTTCTTAAATTCATGACGGTGTGGTAGTACCACATTTTAAATTAATTTCTTGTAGAGATAATTCTCATTTCCTGGCCATTTAGTAGGACTTTAGAAATTAATAGCCTTTCACCTACTTGGTAATGAGTTCATTAACTGTGCCTGTATAAAACCTTCCTGCTGCTCTGAACTATAAAAAGACCAGCAGATTTGAAAAACACCTTAGTATCACATGTGGTTTATGAGTATACATTCTCCCAAATTAATGTTTAAGAAATTCGTTTTCCAGTCTTCCTTTGTTCTCTCAGTAATGTCATAAAACATCCGCTTTAAAAATAATGATAAAATACTTTGTAGGTTTTTTAAAAGCAAGCAAACAAAATGTTTAAAAACACTAAAAATAAGTTTTTGTGTAAAAAAATTTAACAAGGAGATTAAGAGTAATGTGCTGTCAGATTAGAAGACCTAAATATAATTTTGTATATAGAACATTCAGTAATGTCTCTGTACATCACGTGCGTGAATTTCCTTTTATACATTTGGCATGTTATAAGTCCTTGAAAGGTGTTAGTATATTATTATTCTGTGTATTCTCGTTTACTGTATTCATTTCCTTTTATCATATGATTGAGCAGTTAGCCGTGTAACGTCATTCTCTGCAATCCAGGCTTTGCTCGTATTTGAGGTACTAATTACATCAGCATCGAATAGGCTGAGCTGGGCACTAGTGTTTTGTCTTGAAGACAATGAATACACAGTTGTGTCTAGAGGCTTGTTTTCCAGGCTTGCTGGAAAAGGCAGCAAGACAGAAAGTTAAGGCAGTATCACTTTATGAAGCACACTCTTGCTTTAATTTAATGTAAATCTGCATAATTTAAAATGAAACATTAAAAAGTGCATTGGTGAAAATATAATGGTTAATTTTTGTATTGTTTAATCTAAGATAAAAAATGCAATGATAGAATAGCAACATAGCAGAGCCTTTATATAATGAAGCCCAAATTATGTAGCTGTAAACTGCACATTTCAAAGGCCTTATTCCTGAGCCATGTGTTGATTATATATTGAATTCTTATTAAAAAAAAAAAAACACAGTATAACTGTCAGCTAAATTAAGATAGCCCAAATAACAGTGCTGTGGTATTATTGATAAAAGCATCTTCTCCAGTTTCTCTGCTATTAATGAAATTCCCAAACATAAGTCCAAGTCCTCAAAATTTGAGTCCTGACTAGATATATCAGTATCTCATCTATAAAGACAACCTATAAATAACATTTTTCCAACTTTTTTATTAGGAAAAATTTTAATCATACAGAAAAGTTGAAAGTGTATTACACCCAACATCTGTATGTGTATCCTTGGCTCATATTCATTAATTGCTAATGCTTTGTTAGATGTGCTTTGTATTTGTGATGCTTGTTTTTAATCAAGCCATATGAAAATAAGCTGTGGGCCCTGGCCGGTGTGGCTCAGCTGGTTGGAGCATCATCCTGTGGCCCAAAGGCTGTGGGTTTGATTGCTGGTCAGGGCACGTGTCTAGGTTGCCGGTTCGATCCCTGGTCCAGCACACAGGGCAGGCAAACAATTGATGATTCTCTCTCGCATCAACGTTTCTCTCCCTCCCTTCTCTAAGAAGCAGTGAAGGAATGTCCTCCAGCGAGGATTAAATAGACTGGGAAGGAGGGAGGGAGGGACAGACGGAGGCAGGAAGGACATAAGCCGTGGGTGTCGCGAGCAGTTGGACCCACCGTAGTTCAGTCTACCTTGTATAACAGTACGGACATTCTCCGTAACCACACCGTATCACGCCTAAGAAAGTAAATCGTTTCTTAATGTCCCCTAAAATCTCTCACATTTGCACATCTCTACAGTTATTTCAAGACATGTCTTTCATTTATTACAATTTTTTTCTCCAGTTGAGAAGAAGATGGAGACCGGTTGGCATGCTATGCAGGTAGTGTAGAGTTGAGACTCAGGCCTGTCGTAGCTTGTATTTAAGAATGGTCGACTTTGCTCAGAATCAGACTCTCTACCTAGGATTTTCATACACTGTCTCATTTGCTCCTTGCAAGAATCTGAACTAGCTAGGGCAGGTATCTTAGTCTTACTACTGAAAAACAAATTTAGAGAGATTAGGTAAATTTATTGGCTAAGTCATAATGCCGGTAAGTAGTAGGGCTAAGACTTGCTCTTTTAGCTCTTCTCTTTTTCTTATACATCGAGTTCAAGACACCGTTCTCCTATACCTTTGTGATGGTGTTAGCGAGTGCCTCTTAGGTCAGAACCATGGGTTTAAATTGAGAGGGGATCTTAGACATCATTTAGCGTTTCTCAAAGGGGGTACTGTTGGCATTTTGGGAGGGATGGTTCCTTTTTGTGAGACTTCACCTTGGATTCCATGAGGCTTAGCACAGCCCCCTCCAAGTGTCTTCTCAACGGCTGCGACCAGACTGTCCCTGCACATTTCCAGATGCCCTGGAAGGGAACAGGATTACCCTGGATTGGGAACCACTTATTAGCGTGACCACGTTTTTTAAAAACCACCTTTTACAAAGGAAGGAAAAGGAGAATTAACCTTTATTCAGCAACTACTATATGACAGATACCATACAAAGTGGCTCATGTAATTTAGTCCTTGCACCAGCCCTTCGCTCTTAGCATTATCTTCGTTTTACAGATGAACAAAGTGAGTGCCATTGCTCATGTAGTTTGCCCAAGGTCACACAGAAGGTAAGTATTGGAGCCAGGGTTCAAGCGCAGCTTGGTGTGATGCCAACATTCAGGAGTCCCCTCCATCCCGCCACGATATAGACCCGACCCAGTGTGATGACTCCTACATTCTTATCGTTTCTGTGTGTCTACTTGTAGTGCCTTCCTAAAGAATTACCCGTTAGAAAAGGATTTTGGAAACTCTTTTTGAAGGTATTTGTGAGTCATAGCTATTAGAGATGGTTTTCTGAGTTGAATGCTCCATTTTAAATTTAACTTTCATTGATGATTCCGTTTTTCTCCCTCTGTTTCGTTCTCTCTAAAAATAAATAAATAAATTTAACTCAAGTAGTTTTCAGATATGTCACTGTGATGATTGTATAGCATTGTGAAGGTACCTGATGCCCCAGAACTGTACACCAAAAAATCATTAAAATGCTTAACTTTTGTGTTTTGTCTATTTTACCACAATGCAGTATATAGATAATGTATCATAGAAATGTACACTTGAAACCTGTGTAATCTTATTAACCAATGTCACCCCAGTAAATTTAATTTAAAAAATTGTTGAATGTCACTAACCCACTTGAAAAATTTGAAAACATTTAAAATTAAAATTCAAAGTTTCTGTGAAATCATTCTACTCATTTGTGGTGTTTCGTAGTATTTTTATAGTGATTCCTTCAGTTAAGTTATGTTATGTTTCTGTGCTTTGTGATTTACAGACCATGTGCCAATAGTACAACAGGGTTTGAATGTCTAAGGCTATAAGAATTAAACGAGAGAATTCTAATGTCAAATTGATTGTATGACTAAAACAATGATTATGTTGGAGGCTTGTGCTTTGAAAGTACTGTCTTCTTTCTCTTTGAAGTGACCATGAATCAGACTGAACAGAATCTGACAGTGTCCCAGGTCCCGCATCCACAAACATGGCATGTGTTTTACGCAGACAAGTACACATGCAGAGACGACAAGGAGAATTCTCAGGTGGAAGACATACCATTTGAAATGGTGTTACTAAACCCCGATGCTGAAGGCAATCCACTTGATCATTTTAGTGCTGGAGAATCTGGTAAGAATGTACTCTTAAATATATGTCCTTAGCACAGAAAAAGGTTAATGCACAGATTATTTCACATTGTGTTTTTAGGATACGAAAAATTAAAAGTAACGTGTCCAATAGTAGGGAAATGGTAAAATGAATCTTCCTATAGCATTTTAATAGCTATACTATTAAGTTAAAAAAGCAGAACACTAAATTTTATATTGTATGATTTGAAATGTTTAAAAATGCAGAAAATAATCAGAAGTACAAGAATATTAACAGATTATTTCCATATGTTGGGTGGTAGAAATTTGGATAGTTTGATTTTCCTCTGTATATTCTAAATCTTTTTAAAATGGTAAGCTAGCATTATTTACATAAACAGAAAAATATTAGTAAGTTGAGTAATCTAAATCGGAAACTCCATGGTCAAGATTCAGAGCTATGCTCCCTTGTATGACTGTCCTTTCAGTAAGTTGTTTGGGCAGATTTAAGGATTGTCTTTGTTAGAGCTTGCAGCCATTTCAGGACTGATCAAATTTCAAAATGCTTTCCAAAATCAGGCTTACTCCCATTACATGTCATTGACTACGTGCTGTACTACTGAAGGGAGCTACCTAGCCCAAAAGGAAATGAATGACTTCTTGTGATTCGTGATAGACATGCCATAAAATATCCTAATAGATTTGTAAATTAGCATGGCAGAGATCTCTAGGACGTCTGTCAAAGAAAGGGGATTCATGAGTTCATTACCCATTTGGAACAGTCTGTCTGCTTAGAGAAAAACTTCATCCCATTACATTTCATTCACTGTCAAGGCGGATGAGTGGAGGCAGGGCAGGAGTTGCGGCTACGTTATACAAAACTGATTGTTTAGTTCAAAATATAAGTTGCCAGCGGCAGGAAAACAATTCGAGGAGCATGTGTTATGGGCAACAGGTCACAAATAACTTAATGTATCAAGAGATCAGCTTTTTAAAAAAATATCCTTTGGGCTGAAAAAACATTTGTACAGTGACAAAGTGAGATGCTAAATGTTTTAAAATAGCTAATTCTGAAAGGTTTTTGTGTGTGTGTAAAGGAAATGACATAAGGGTAAGCTACTCAAGTTGTTTTTGAATGCAAATGAACTTAGAGGTTAAATTTCACTTCATGGTAATTCGGATCATTGTAGATTGTTATGGGAAGTTGTTAGTCCTACTACTGTAGTTTGGATCATTGTGTTGCTGGTGGAAATGGGGTTCTTTCACGCAGTAGCGGGCAAAGCTGTTCTGGGGACCCACACGTGGGAGGTTAAGGTGGCGTTGCGGTAAGGTTTACTGGGGTTGAAATGGAAGGGTGCCCCAGGTTCCCCGGGTCTCCCCCCTGTCTGTCTCACTGTGGGAGACGACCAGCTCTGCCTTTATCAGGCCCAGAACGAAAGCCAGTGTCCGAAAATTCTAGGCCATGCCCAAACTTAGTCCGGTGTAGCCTCTGCCCTTGTCCAGCTAGCTCAGTCGTTCCCGGGTGTGTTTTGGCCGGCACTGGCCGGGCCTGCGCTTGGAGTCTGCGTGGCCATATGGCAGCTGTGGAGAGAGAACATGTGAGGGAACTGGCAAGCGCATGGTATGGAGAGAGAGAGAGAGAGAGAGAGAGAGACAGATTGATTGATTGATTGATTGATTGATTGGCTTTGTTAGGCTGGTTATATTACGTACAGAGTGGGAAGGACCAGGTGCCCTTTCCAGTTAACTGATCAACTTCCCAGTCTTACTCAGGCTTCTGATGGGTCCTCTGCTAACCAGCCCATTTCCTGGATCTTCTGGGGTTCTGTGTTCCGTATCCAATTCAATCCAGCCCTTTTCCCAGGCCAGGCTCTGCCCTTTGTGGGCATTATCTTAGTTCCTACTGTGCATGCCTCAAAGTGGAAGGCCCTCTGACGCGTGAACGGTCCCAGATTCGGTGCAACGGCAGGACCAGCCCCGGCTCGGAAGCGGCCGGCAACAGCTAAAGGCCGCGGGGTGTGGGTGCGCAGTGACTGTTCCAGAGCGTTGCTCTCTGCTGGGCCTGGACCGGTCCTCAGAATGAGTATCGGGTGAAGCGGTGAGGCCTCATCACTGGAGGGGACCCTAAAAACAACTCAGTCCCACTTCTGTTCAGTGCCATCATCTTGGCCAGCGGAGGAATTTCTCCTCCTGTTTTATCTTTGCCTGAGTAACCCTGGCTAGTGCCTGGTAATGGCCCTTCCTGCCCACTTCTGGCCGTAGGTCCCAAGGGCGGAGGATGCAGCAGTCCCCTGGGGAGTGTGTGAAGCTGTAGCTTCCTGACGAAGCAGGCTTGTTGTCGGATTCCGCTCCCTAGTTTGTCAGGCTTGATGTTTTACTCCCTTTGCCCCCTTCCTTTATTAACATCTAGCTACCTACGCTAACGGTTGTAGATGATCATTGGAAGTTAAGTCAGTGCTACCATTTCTTTTATCTTTCTAAAAGATGTGGGTGTTTTTCATAGTTTTGAAAGGCATTGATGAAACCCATGTCTGCTGATGGCATTGAAGAGATGGTTGGACTGAGTTGTTTTTAAGGTCCCCTCCAGTGATGAGGCCTCACCGCTTCACCCGATACTCATTCTGAGGACCGGTCCAGGCCCAGCAGAGAGCAATGTTCTGGAACAGTCACTGCACACCCACACCCCGCTGCCTCTAGCTGTTGCCGGCCGCTTCCGAGCCGGGCCTGGTCCTGCCGTTGCACCATGTGGGACCTTTCACATGTCAGGCACCTCCCGGTCCTTGACTCACCCAGGAGAGATTTCAAGAATGAATCTGAGTGAGAATCAAGCACTTATTTTTTTGGGTAGAGAAAGAGGCCAGGGTGCGGGTGCCACTGTGAAAGAAGTAAAAAGCGCACGTCCCGGTGGTAACAGGCCAACTCCAGAGTGCGTTGTGTGCATGGCCAGTTAGTTCCTGGGATTTTATGTGTTTCCAAGGGTCGGGTGTTGTTTCCAAGCCTTGTGGTGGCAAATTCCAGCTGCCTTCCAGTTGGGAGGAGGCCCTGTTGTTGCTTTCCAGAATCACAGGCGTTTCCAGCCACTAACCGTTTTCTCTTTGGTCATTCCTGGAGATGGGGCTCTGGTGAGAGGGTGTCAGCTCCTACTTCCTCACCCCACTTGTCAAGGGTTTCCCTCACTTTCTTCCATCCTGCCTCATAGAGTCCACTCTTCCCCTTGTTGCCTTGCAGGCTGTAGGCCTTTAGCTCAACAGACTGTTTTATTTATTGTATCGATCCATGAGATGGTACTGTGTACTGATACACTTTTTCTTGCCTCCTTACCCGAGCTCCCATTTCCAGTCTCCTGCGTGGCCAATTTGACATGTGAACATTGACCATAGATCATAAAGTGATCGGTATGTGCCCTGTGCCACGCATGAGCCTCCACCTGTCAGTCATACTCAGCCCGGCTCATCCTGCACCTTCCCTGTATTGTCTAGTATTTTTTCCAACATCCTGAATTACGGTCAGCTTTTTCTTTAGGGTTCACACTAACCATTCTGATGGAGTCCTTGGTCCTAATTGCTTCGGATCTATATTCTTCTGTGACTGACTTTGATTAGATGTTTATATTTATGTCTAAAATCTGTTTGTTTGTTTTTAATGTTAGGATGGGGAAAGTTACATGGGACATGTTATCAACAAAAGTTAAATTAGGTACAAGACCTCATTATAGTACTTACTTTCCTTAAGCATGGGATTTTGTACATGGCTAATCTGATTATCAGAAAGTGCCAGAGCACTCAAAAGTATTCATATTTGTTATGTGGCTGGCTTAATTCTTAAAGGTCACATTATTTTATAGATTAAAATGCCTAGAGGCCTTAAAATACGATTACTTCTACATTGCCATAAAATGTGATTAATTCTACAACAAAGTCTTAATCAGTGGTTCTTCACTGTCACTGGGCATGCATCTGGAGAGCTTAAAAAAAAAAAAATAATAGAAGTCCGTCCCTCAGAGACCCCGATAGGTTCGATTTGGGGGTGGAAGCCGGGAACTTGCAGGTGGTCAGAGCTCCGAAGTCGATGCTAACGCACAGAGCCACTGCCTCAAAGTCCATGTTCAGTTGTCTGGGCGACGTGCTGGTATAAAGCAGAGCCTTACGAGGGATTTCTCCTACTCTGCAGCCTTAGGGATGGAGTTTGTTTTCAGCAAATAAATCCCAATTAGTTCATTTTTAGAAATCTTTTGCTCATTTGTCTCATTTTCTGCCCTGAGTAGGGAAAATTGATTTGCTATGCTTTTCATTAAGCATTGACTATTAAACCATATACTTGAGAGGTTTGAATTAGAATAACCTGGTGCAAATAACTGTGATTAATGTTACATATTATTTTGGCTAAATTGTGTAAGTTGTTTTCTTTTAAACCATTTATGTATTTTATATTTACCAGACTTTGGTTTATCTTGTATTTTACAGAATTGGTCTAGATTAAAAATAAATAAATGAAACTGAGGCAAGTTGGATGTCACTTGACAAAATACTACATAGGAATGCTTTAAGGCAGAATAAAATAAAACTGCCTCTTAATTAAAAAAAAAAAAAAAAACAGAATTGCGGTTAACTACATTTGTGCTATTGTTAGAGACCAAAGAAGTAGTAGCAGGAATTCTGAGGGTTAAATCATTACCGTCTGAAGCAGACTGGTTTTCACTGGAATAACATTGCAGGTCCTGTCAACATCTGCCATTTCACCGATGTTAAGACGCCAGATATGTTCGTTCTTTTCTCTTGCCCCCTTTTCCCTCTATTATCCCAACAGATTATGGGTTGGGTCTTCCATTTACCTCTGATGACATGTTGCTAATAACAGGTTGGAATGTTTTTGGCTTAAGGTAACAGAAAAAAAGTAATGCAAATGGTGTAGACGATAAGGAGATTAATTATCTTACATTACCAGAATTTCCAAGGCCTCTTCAGGGCGGTTTATTCGGCACCGTTCCATCCTGCTACTCCGTGCCTGGCAGCTGGGTCCTTCGGCCCTCTCCCTCCTGGTCCTCGTTAACACGTTGACGGCGGCCGATCTGGCCATCACCTCTAGATACAGTCGGCCCACTGTAGCTGTGGATCCCATACCACATATCAATCAATCACAGATTGAAAATAACAAAAAAGGAATCCCAGGCAGTTCCAAAAGGCAAAATTGGAATTTGCCCCATGCCGCGGGCTGTGCGGAACCCCCGGTGCAGATGAAGTGGTGTGTGGGCAACCCTGCTAGCCTCTGGCCACCTTCAGTGATCCTCGGCCTCGCTCCAGCGTTGTTTGGGTGTCGTTCACCCCCACCTTGTTAGTGTGCCGTTGTGCAGGAGGGGTGGGCCCTAGAACCATCCCCCTCGGACACTGAGAGGTGATTGATGGCAAAAATCAGAAGAGACAGCCAGGAGACTTTTCCTGTCACATTTCGTTGGCCAGAACTGGGTCACAAGCCCTTGCTGTACGCACCATGAGGGAAATGTAAGAGAAGGTGTCAGAGAGAAAACAGGGTGTTGGCAAGGGTGCTGGAATTTCTCAGATCGGTTAGGCCAATTAGGGTACATCCTGAGACACCAGACAGTGGGTGGACATGGGGCTCCGAAACAGCAGGCGCCGTGGTAGACCCGAGCGCTCCGGGCGCTGCCCAAGACCCAGTGGCTCTCCCCTTCTCGTCCCCTCTTTTCCTTCGTTGTCTCCTACCATTTAGCTGGAGCCGGGTTTTTTGAAGCTGTCCTTAGTTTTCTCCCTGCTGAATTTTGCCATTGCTTCTTCCCGGGGAGCTTGTCCTAAAATCCATACATTTCCTAATAACGTAAGTGTTTGTCACTTGTTGCACACTCATTTAAGAGCACTTGTCTTTTGTGTATGGGAAAATTTGATACCTAGTGTCCATCTATTTAAAAATTAGATTTTAATTTCAAAGTGAACATAAAGTGTTTTCTTGTGAAGGACGGTGGCAGAACAAAAGTAAAGTTGGTAGGTGAAGAGAAAAAAGTACTTTTTTTTCTAGAGTTGATTTATTTAAAATAGAACTGAGTGCAGAAGTAACATTTTATCTTTAGAGTGCCTTGTGGGGAGAGTCATGGTAAAAATAATTTATGCAAAAATTCAATGAACAAAGTGTAGGACAAATGACCTGGTTCAATGTATTTAATATATTATCTCGATGAAGTAATTTGTTGATTATAACGTTAGCTTTCTCTAGAAAATATACTTAATCGTGAGTAATCCTAAAACATTTTTTTGCTGATGACTTATGTCTTACTTCCAAAAGCTGCCCCCCCCCTCCTGTATTATTCTGATTACTGAGTAAATCATCTAAGGATTTTCTTTTCATGGTGGATTTGTAACCTAATGGAGTCTAACACTTTACCTTGTAATGGATATTCTGCAAGGAATTATAAATAAATAAAACTTTAAATAGAATGCCATGTTTAATTCTTTCTGCTAAGAAGGAAAATAAAAACCAGAATTTTAAAAACCTAGAAAAAAGAATTTTATTGACTTATAATCAGCATGTTTTCTGTCTTGCTCCATCACTATAACAATCCCAGGCTTTTTGTCCCATTGTTTCTGAAGCAGGAACACTACTTCTATGTAAGCCATCTGATAAGGAAAAAAACTCCTTTTCTGTTACTTGACCCTCTCCTCCTGAAGAATGAATGTGCCTTTCACCTGGGCTGGAGGGTGGCCTGTCAGCATGCGCGTACGCAGAGCAGGGGAGACACCCAGTGGTTGAAATACTTCTCATCTCTCGCTTTCCTCTCCTAACCACGCCAAAAACATGATCGAGATTGAACTGTTTATTGACTGTTTTTCCTACAATTCGTATCTGGATTGCTTTTCGAAAGTTACTTTTCATATAATGGAAATATTCCTTTCTCTGCTTATGAGAAAGGAATATTTCTCATAAATGAGAAAGTGGAGTAGGTTCAGTGTTCACCGTTAGACTGGAAGGGATTGCAGTTTATACTGTTCATCCGCAGATTCAGTAGAGGCAGCTGATTGTCTGCTGTCGCTGTGTCCGAGTGTTGTTTAGATAGACTGGAAAAGCCCTAATATTAAAGACTGGCTTTAGATGTAACCAAATAAATGTAAGCCATTAAGCCCAGAGTTAGCCGTCCAGCTGATTATAAAAGTTTTCTGAAATTTTGGAAAAATGAAGACAGGGTGTTCCAGATAGTGCAGAAAAAAGGTGGGAGAGACTTACCTTGAGGACGCAGGAAGACTCCACTGGAAATCTGCTGTGGGAATCAGAGGCTGCGTGATGACTGGCACTGTTTCTAGTATGAAATCTGCACACTTGCTTTGCCTTGTCTTTACCAACCAGCTCCTTTTGCTCATTCATCATGCCACCGTGCTCAGAAGTTTTATCATGGCCCAGGTTGGCTCCTTTGGCCTACCCCCGTGTCCGCCCCTTTTAACCTCAGTTCCTGTTGCCTAATTCCGTATTTTGTGGTTTGATTTCCCAAGAGAATATGGTTAGCCTAGCTTATTTTTGAGAACAAATCACGCTGTGTGTTGGCTCGTGGCTAGTCTTTGGACTGGTCGCCATCAGTCAGCTGTTGCAGTTCAAGGTAACCGTGGAGTGGACACACATGGCCACCACAGGTAGGATTTGCTCTCTGACAAGCACGGAAGACAGTTCACTTCAGAAGGGGGCCCTGGCCACGACAGGTATTTGGAAGCGTGGGCCACGGGGAAATGTGAGGTCCTGCTACATCCCAGAACTCTGGTTCTCATGCCCAGCTGCAGTCAAGGTCACGTGAGGAGGGGTTATTGGCACACGGGCTGCCGGGCACCACGCCGAGTTTGGGCCAGTAGGTCTGGGATGAGGCTCGGGAACTTCATTTCTAGCAGGTGCCTGAGTGAGGCTGCGCAGCTGACCCAGGGACCACATGTTGAGAGCTGCCTCAGGGCGTGTGTTCCTGCTGTTGACCGACTCAGCCTGCTCCTGTGTCTCACAGCGGAAGTCCAGGGGGTGAAAAGCCTGTCTAACAATGCTGAAATCACTGTTTTAGTGCGCTGGTTTTGAACAAAACTGTGATGTAGTGGGTAGTCTTCAGGCTTATTCCTTGACCGCTATACTTTTAATAGATTGACTTACCTAGTGTCGTTTAATCTGCCTTCTTATAAACTGCCCAAAAGTGTAAAATTTTTAAGTGTCAGTAATTTCCTTCTTTTCCTCTTTCTTACAAAAGTGAATGCTATTACTTCAGTTAGAAAACAAGTTCTAGAAATATATTGACGGGAAGATTTGAAAGCAGTCCAACACTGTAACTGGCTTGTTTTACTGAAGCAAACTCCTTTCTTCTCTTCACAGGGTTACATGAGTTCTTTTTCCTCCTAGTCCTAGTGTACTTTGTGATTGCTTGCATTTGTGCTCAGTCACTGTGGCAGGCTATTAATAAAGGAGGACCCATGCACATGGTTTTAAAGGTTCTGACAACTGCATTGCTGTTACAAGCTGGTTCCGCTTTAGCTAATTACATTCATTTCTCCAGGTAACTCACAACCACTAAACTGTGTTCATCATTACCTCTAATTAATCCTAATTAGTCCACCAAAATTGTGCTTGATTTGATTGTAAACCATTTTTTTTTCACATTTGCAATTTACACTGATCTTCTTCTCTTCAATTCCTCAGTTACTCCAAAGATGGAATAGGGGTACCTTTTATGGGAAGTTTGGCGGAGTGTGAGTATCTTTCTCAGCCTTGTTTTTAAAAATGTAAACTTGCTATTTGTTTCTTGTTTGTTTTTCTTTTTTGTAAATTATTTTTTTTGTGCTAATACAATTTTTCTATTCAAGGTTGGTTACAATTTAGCATGACTGAAAACTGGGCTACAGATTTAGTTCCCATGCATCCTATTTAGTTTCCTCTTAATTGGTAAAGTGGGCAGCTCTTCACCGTTCATGGAGCGTGTTTATATGCATTCTTCTATTTCATCCTCAATAAAACCTCAGTGAACTGGAGGGTTGCTTCTCCCTGTTTTGCAGATAAAGGACTGGGGCTCAGTTCCAGGCAGCGCATTTCCAGCTGTCAGTCACCTGCTGAGTGGTAGAGCGAGACTCAGACCCGAGTCTTCTGACCCCAAGTTGAAGGGGGTTTTTTCCATATTTTTAACCCTTCTTTTACTCCTTTTCCTCTGTCTGACCCAGAGCCATAGAATATACTTATAACTGAGCTGACCTCAAAGCTTTGGGTTTTTTTAAAAATATATATTTTTAAGAAGAACTCTTCTGAAGTAATTTTTCAGCTAAACATGATGGCAAAAAATATTTAGAGGTTTCCCTAATCATGATTTTTTAAAGGGAACTTCATACACCAGGTCCTATGCCTTTCTCGGTCCTGGAAAACTCATTATGATTTGAAAGATTTGAAAGACACCAAGAAAGATTCTAAATATGAAACCATTCTAGAATTCACTTTTCCTTGTGTCTCCCTATTTCCCTTCTGGTCTCATCCCTCTGTAATAGGGTATCTTATGATAATCTCTGTAATCATCTCAGACCCACTTACCCTGACCTTGCTGCCTATTGAAGAGTCTAAAATGCTAGAACCTTTTAATTTCCTCCTGAAGGGAATCTTTGTGGCTCCGTCTTGGGCATGGACAAGAGTTACTTCTCCTTTTGCAACATTGCCTAGAGCCCTGGGTTCCCCCGCTCTAAGATGACTTAGAATGTTTAATAGAATCATAGAATATTTTAAAGCTGGACAGACCTTAGAAATAATCTAGCTTATGAATTTTAGATGAGGAAATTGAAGCTTAAAGAGTCAAAACACACCGAAGCCCATCAATAGCAAAGCCATGACAAGGCTCAAGGACTCTTGCATTTTTGTGTCTGCTGTATGTGAAACAGCGTAGTAGTCTGTCCGGCATCCTCACTGTAGGTTAGAAAGAAAAAGTCTTTCATAAAACTGCAGTAAGTCAGTGTTGCTGTTTTGGGTAATTCTGACAGCAGGTTTGGTTAGTGAAATGATTAAAAAAAATTTTAAGACTTTTAATCATCTCACAGAATGGGATTTTTGGTGTGATCTGTGTATTGTACCTACAATTAGCTATTCTTCAACAACAAATAAGCAGTGTCCTACCTGTCCTCAAAGCTATACCATTACATCACTGTGTGCATTACTTAGTGTGTAAAGAAATGCACCAGAAAATCGGGTGTTTTCACCCCCAGGTATTTGGTTTTGCAAATTAGCAACTTAATGTAGGAGTATGTCTTTGCCTATAACTTCTTTCAATAGCTAAATATGTATTTGTGAAACGTTTTAACAAAATGATTGACATTACAGTCACTTAAAATCTGTGGTGAAATAAAACTGCGCTTGATCTGAAATGCCACGACATTTTGTGTCATTCAAACGTAATGACAGTTCATTGTCAGAATTCACTATTATAAATACATGAGCATGAAATGTAGAGAATGCAGTTTTAATTTGGATGGCAGAGTAGGGGGGAATATGTCAAACTGAATATGAAAAGGTATATTATATTGTTCACAGGTTTTTGGCTTGACACTTTTAAAGACAAGTATTCTACCATAGCTAGTTTTATCTGTTCTTCAAGAATATCTTCATATAAAAGGAAGTAAAAGTTGTGCACTTCAAAGTTACGGGTGGCAATTTGAAAAAGTTTTATTTTGCTAAATTGTGATCACGTTTACTCTAAAATCTAAGTCAAAATACACTGTGATGAGAAAGTGACACTCCTTTCTAGAATCGATAAATACTATCATCCAAAATAAATATGCGTGGAGCCTGAAGTATTTATAGATTGTCGTTGACCTGGGTGCAGGCAGTTGGGCTGCCCCCTCCCCACAGCAGCAGGCTGGCCCTGCAGTGCGAGGGACGGCCGCCTGGTGGCGCAGCGCACTAGCGCCTGCAGTGTTTCATCTGTCTTCAGGACTCGACACTGACGCCGCAAGACAGGACGTTACTGCAGCTGGGCGTGCTACGGTTGTCCGATTTCTTATGAATGGTTTTAGAAAATACTCTTCACTTTGTGGTTCAGCCATCAAAAAATTAGCGACTGAGAGAGGAAGGTGCCAGTATTCTGTACATGGCAGAAATTATGTTTAAAATTTGTCTTCTTTAATAAGCAGTGAGGTAATGAGAGCAGGATGATGTAGATGATGTAGTTAGAGAAGCTAAGAAAAATGGGAAACACAAAGAGATTTAAAGTTTATCTTAATAAAGATGTGTTAAGGGCATACGTATACATGTACATATCTTAAAATAGGAGTAGTGCCATTATTTTCACTGTTCTCATAAAGGTTTACAAATTCAGTGGCAAAATTTTACTTCTTTACAATCTCATATATGAATACCTGTTATTATTGAATTGTATCGGTTCCCTTTGAAAATGCCCATCTTTTTTGTGGTTAAAAATAATTATATATTCTCAACTCCAAAGGACCACACTCTTGGTATTATGAAAACTCGGTTGACTTTGATTTCCTTTCCCATCAGTTTTTGACATCGCTTCCCAAATTCAAATGTTATACCTCCTGCTGAGTCTGTGCATGGGCTGGACCATAGTCAGAATGAAGAAGTCCCAAAGCAGACCTCTGCAGTGGGATTCCACCCCCGCGTCCACCGGCATTGCGGTGGTCATCGTCACAACACAGGTGAGCCTTAGCGCTCGGTGCTTCTGCTTTGCAGGACCCGAGACGCGCATTTATACAGCGCGTTTCAACATGAGACTCGCCGCCCGTGAGTAATTTGTGCAGGCAGATTTTAAAGTGTGAACTTAAAGACTGATTGATTAAGTAATCTGAATTTTTGTAAGGTACCTGAACTTGAGCTTCCTGTCAGCTTAGTCAAGTGCAATGTATTTCATATTAGGTTAGATTCTTATTTTCTACTTAGTAGCTTTCTTTCATATGTTATAACACATATTAAATACTCAACATTAAATGAGTGAATCCATGAATCTGAGATTCATCCATTGGCAAGGATCTTTAGGTCCAGTTCTATACTTTATACATGAAACAATTCAAGTGAATATCTGAGATCAAGCAAAATGTAAGATTAAAAAATGGGTCTTGTTTTTTTTTTTCCATGAAAACCATTACAAAAACAAATTTGGTCTTCTTTTTTTTTTTTAAGATTTTTATTTTTAGAGAGGAGAAAGGAAGGAGAAAGAGAGGGAAAGAAACATCAACGCGTGGTTGCTTCTCATGCACCCCCACTGGGGACCTGGCCCCAGTCCAGGCATGTGCCCTGACTGGGAATCGAACTAGCGACCCTTCCATTTGCAGGCTGACACTCAATCCAGGGCTAAAGTTGGTCTTTTAGAAAGGCCCTCTATGCAAAGCGACAGTACGAGATGTTATTCTGGGATCTCCACGTGCCTGTGTGCGGTGGATTTATAGAAATTAAGAAAAAAGGTACAAACATGGAACTTGGTACCAAGTTTGCAACCATCATTGACCATAGATGCAAATGAAATATACACGTGGGCTCTGTGAAGGACATTATAATCTAAGTTTTAATGCTTTAAATAAACTGCAGAATTCATTAATGAATGGTAAGGTCTGTGCTACATTCTTCTCTGTACCTCTAGTATTTAGTAAGGATAGTAGTTGCTGAGTGAAGTAGTTGTACTGAATTTCCATGACCGACTTTAGAAAGAGACTGTATCACAGATGGTGATATTTAGAAAGGAGATAATGCCGGGAAGGGAGGGCTAATGATAAAGAACAGAATTAGAAGTAATTAAAATAAGGGCACAATTCTACCAACTTCATGTTTTTGATTCAGGATTTGTAGAGAGTAGTGTTAGAATCTCATTTCTCAATTAATAGCTGTTTTAAAAATTGAATTTTTATTATTTCTTTGTAATTTAAATTCATCACCACGGACTGATGCAAATTAAGAATTGAGGTTATGGCATGGCCCCAGACTGTTAGGTGAGCTTCGTGAGGAGAACATTAGACGTGGCCCTGGTGCTCCACGGCCCAGTGATGGCTGGACGGCGAGCGATGCAGGCAGCCAGAGACCGTGTGAATGCATGCGTGCGTACATCTTACAGGCCATGGATTCGCATACGTATATGAAAATACGGGCATTTGAACTGTAAAAAAGTGAGTCATGGGAGTCGGTAGGGGTTTTTTCTGCTTTATTGGGGTATAATTAACAAGTGGAAATTGTATGTATTTAAGGTGTACAACTTGATGTTTTGATGTACATATCCATTGCAAGATGATCATGAATATATTCATCACCTCAGCGAGAGCAGGAAATGGTAATTCTATGCTATGCACTGTTTCGTTGTCAAAGTTCAGTTTAGAAATGCAGGGTAAGAAATCACATGGGTGTAATTTGGTGGAGAGGAAGAGGAATGCTTTCAGTCACAGGGAGCAAATACTCAGTCCAACGAGGGAATCCGTGTGTGCCAGGTGACAAAGGAGCTCACCTGTCAAGAAGGGGAGCAAGACTAGAACTGGTGTAGAAGGTTGGCAAATGAGAAAAGGAAGCGGTTGCTGGAATACTCCATGGAGTCAAAGAGTTGGAATTAATACTTGAGTTTTGATGTGCACTTTTTGGAAGCCACTGAAGATGCAGTTCTGAGGTCTGAGTTGGTGCGTGAAAGAAGCACAAAAGGCTACTGACTTATGGTGGTAAAAACACTGGAGGAATTGATGATTTAGGTGATTGGTGCTGGTGAAGATGGAGGGAATGTGGATGCAGATTTCTAGTGAATGGCAGTAAACAGGGCAGCTTGCTGAGTTTTCTACGGTTACAGCGACAGCACAGGAGAAAACAACTAAGGATAAGTAACTGTGCTCTTAGCGAATGTTAAAAATGTGCTCTTCTTTACCCCGGGAGGTGACCATGGAAAAACAATAGAATCTGAAATTAGCTGTTCTGACGTGTTCATTTCTGGATCACAAAAAATATTCAGATATTTGAAAGTTACCCTGAGATAGGCTTGAGTGCAGAACAGTTTGATTTCTAATACGGTGTTGAAATAAGAAAAAGGTGGATTTAGAAAGAAGTTTATATTTATTCTCCGAATCTTTTCACTTATTTCCACCTTCATGGATGTCTTACTCGAGTCAAGGCGGCAGCGGCGTGCTTTGTCTTCTGCGTGTGGTTTCGTTTGATAATCCAGTTTCTCTAGCTCAGGGTGTCAGCGGAGAAGGAACTGCCTGTGCTTTATTGATTGACAGCTTTATCCTCTGATAAATCGTAGAACCTCTTAGAACGTTGATATGTGTAAAGGGATGTTTAAAAGACTTGACAAAGTACTTCATTGTAAATAGGTATGCTTTTTTTCTGTAAATGCATTGGGTTTTTTTGTTTGTTTTTCAGAGTATTTTGCTACTTTGGGAGCAGTTTGAAGACACCAGTCCTCACAGCCACTATTCCCACCACAACTTGGCAGGGATCCTTCTCATCATTCTGAGGGTCTGCCTAGCGCTGTCCTTGGGCTGTGGCCTCTACCAGATCGTCACGGTGGAGAGGAGCACCCTGAAAAGGGAGTTCTACATCACCTTCGCCAAAGTAGGGCTCTGCTCAGAAAACAGCGTCTTCTGCTTGCCGGCTTCGCTCTGCTTTCTTTAGCACGCACAGGCACGCAGGCAGCCACTGGCCAGCCTCCACTGTCTCCCTTCCTCTCCCAGCCTGTGACAGCAGGTGGGATTGTCCCCATTTTGCAGAACCCATGGGACAGTGGTTTCCACTTTTGACAGGTCAGTTTTGCCTGGCCCATGATTCCTTTACCAATGGGGATTTTACATTCCTCTGTAGTATCAGAATTTTAATTTTTTAAAAAGCAAATTAGAATACAGTTTACATTTTCTCAAAAAACAAAACAAAACAGTTATCTGACTGTTACTAGAGGGCGTCCCTCAGAATTACTCGGTGCCCTCCAACTGTGAGGAGCTCCCCCTCGGCCTGAGCAGGCGGGCACTGCAGGCCCAGCTGCACCTCAGCTTCGGCCGGCATCTCACCGCGCCGTATGCGGGGCTCACTCCATTCCCCGCACCGTGCCCTTGGTGTGGTAGTGAGATCTAAAAGCAAATTTGGGGTTTTTCTAGATCCATTTGATAAAGGAAAAGGTCAGGAGAGAGTGGGGGCAGTAACATTGCAAGCGTTCCGCCCTAGGAGGTTTCTCTGTCGGGGTGAGAGGACCCATGTTCCCTCATCTGGCCACCTTACAGCGCGTTCGGATACGCTGGTCTCTGTGTGGTCCACGGCAGCTGTGGGGGCGGGGAGGGGCAGCGCCCTTGCTGGTTCCTGTGCAGAGCACTGCCAAGCTGCTGCTGCGGCCCTAGAAAGCACCAGCCAGGCCAGAAAGTGCCGCTTTGCTCTTGAATTTTTTACAAGGGATAGCAGTGCTGATTGTTTGAAAAGTGCGTATATAGTTAAGGTTTTTAGAAACTAAACTTCCTCTTTTGTTCTATGCATAAAACATTACCAAACATTTTCTTTGAACTTAAATTATTTTTATATTTTATGATTTAAGTTTTTGAACACATTCAGATGTTCAAAAGTGTTGATGGAGTAGCAAAACATTTCTTACCTCTCTACCATCTACCCAGTTATCACCTGCTCATATAGTCACTGCTCTTTTCATTTATCCTTCCAGAGCATTTTAATACACATTCCTATGTATTTCCCTCCAATTTTATATAATAATAGCATACTAGACACATTTTGCTGCATCTTTTTTTCTTATCTTCAATATACTGAGCATCTCAACTTACAACTTACTAACTTATTATTTTATTTCAAAGTTAATTTTGGAAAACAGAGTGCATTGCCATGGTTTTAGGAAAAATAGAAGACAGATATCTGAAAAGGACAATGTTAAAAAAGCCCCTGCTCTCACTCGCCCAGCCCCACTGGCTTCTGCCCGCACAGCCCTCCAGCAGGCGGCCGCCATCCATCACTGCGTGTTCCTGCACCTTCTGTGTGTGCAAGTGTGTGCGTGTATGTGTGTGCGCACACACGCACAGTCTTTTTACAGAAATACACACATGTGCACCTTGCTTTTCTCAATTACTGATCTGTTACTTATTTGTAGTATGTCACAATGTCCATGTGTCAAAGATACAAGATTTTGAAATTAAATACTCTAGAAGATGCCCATTTGATTAGAAACAAAATATAATGTCACAGCAGCAGCAAATTTACTTATACATTTTTTTCTAAAGTTCTGCATGTTCTCTAAAGTATAATTGAGGTCAGTCAAGACCTCTGAAATATGCTACTTTAGCTTTATCTGGAACCTTCTAAGAGTAAAGCTGCAGCCGCACTTACTTGACTCATTTTCTATTTGTTTCAGGGCTGTGTTTTGTGGTTTTTATGCCATCCAGTTCTTGCATGTATTTCTGTCATGTGTTACGACTACCAAAGAGATAAGGTGAGTGCCATAAATGATCAAAATAGTTTTGGATAATCTTCATTGAGCCTGTTTTCTCTCTCAGAGGCTTCTTGGGTTCTTTCCAATAAAACTTTGAAACAAAATATTGAACTGGTGAGTATATAATTTAGAAGTTTAAAATATAAAAGACAAAATATTCCATTTAGTTAATGAGCAAAATGATGGAAAATAGCTTTGTTATTCATATTTTAGCCTATTTTATAGTGCCATTTTGTAAATCAGAGAATTCATGACATATCTTTGTTAAGAAAAAATGGCAAAGTTCTTTTCTGCATGATGGTAAAAATGAAGATAGAATTATAAAACTCGGTGCTGCTGCTATAACCCGACGCTGCCGTGCGGCGCTGCAGGAGCGGCCTGTGTTTCAACGCGGAGCTCGGCCGGGAACCCCTTACGAGCCGTGCAGTGTGCACTTGAACGCACAGAAGTGTCTTGAAACTGGCATGTTTGCAAAGGATAAAAAGATAGGAAGGTAGTCTGCAAAAATGGAGAAGCAACTTGAGAATTTCTGAAAGGGCTTCTGGAGTACTCTTCGAGGAGCAGCGGGGGCGTGTTGCGTACCCGCTGCTGGGGGAGCCAAGCGCCCAGCGCCCGACCCTTCCCCTCGCCGTCCGCAGTGCGGCACCGGAAGGGGAGGGCTGCGCCGCAAGTTACTCTCCTGTGTCTAATTTTGGCATCTATAAGCTGTTAAGAGAATTTCATCCTCGAACAATTACAGTTCTGAACATGAGCTATATTTCTCTATGGGAGACGCATTATAAAATGCGCCCGAGGTAAAGATGGAGGGCAAGGTGTGCATATATGCAGGGTGGGGCAAAAGTAGGTTTGGAGTTGTGAGTACATGAAACACAGGGTTCATTCTTGTGCTGTTTATTAACTACTGTGTTAGTTTTCCATATGAACAACTGCAAATCTGCTTTTACCCCACCCTGCCTGTGTACGTAAAAGTACAATGTGTATCGGTTTGTGATCGATTGAATTTAATCTGTTTTGGCAAGCGGTGAAATCATTCTCTCTCTCGCCTTCCTAGGTCGTTACAATAGGCGTCATCCTCTGCCAGTCTGTGTCCATGGTGGTTCTCTACAGACTCTTTCTGTCCCACAGCCTGTACTGGGAGGTGTCCTCACTGTCCTCGGTGACGCTGCCACTGGCCATACCCTCGGGGCACAAGGGCCGGCCTCACTTCTGACACTCGGTTTTCTTTCCAGGAAGAGTGAACAGAGTGCAATAAGGATCCAAATTCTGACTTTTTTTCATACTTATAGTATGAGCAGTGGAACATGGAAAGCAGAGCATGTTATTTATACGACTGCATTGAAGCAGTACCAAAACTGGAAAAGGTAGTAAGTGAAATGTTTTGAAAGAGTATGGTTATAAGGTGATTTGTGCAATTTCCACGTGGAAATAAAGATGAAAAGAATTATATATTTTGGTAAGAGATTCGCCACTTATAATGCCTCATCTTATGTCAAATAGTCAACTCAGGTGTGAGAGTCTTACAAAAAGTAATCAGTTAAATGATTACTTGCTTATACATAGCTAACCTAAGTCCGGCTATGAAATCAGTGTACTACACTGATCAAAATCGCTTTTTATGCTTTACAGAAAATGCATTTCACATTGGAGTTTAAAGGAATTGAAAATGAAACTGCTTCTGAAAATAAATACCAAGTACATTCATAGTTAAATGAATAACCTTTTGTTTATTTGTGGGTGGGGTTTTTCTCCGCTGTCTTCTATCAGTTTGGCTCTAATTCAGGTTTTACTTTGATTAGCAAAGGGGTTTTGACAGTTTATGAAAAATAAAATTAGATACATGATATGTGTTTTAAGGACAAAGGGTGTTAAAATCTGAGTATTTAGATGAAAGGACAAGCAGGTTTACGTGTTTAAAAAGAAGAAAAGAGTACTGTGTGGTATGGTACTAAAATTTTAATCCTGATATAATTCATTTCTCTTAACATTGAATCCCCAATCATAATTAAGCCATATACAAAGATTAAATTAACAGAAACATTTCACATAAATGTTGGTTTCAGTCATCAACTACCCACAAATTCCTGCCCAAGGATACTTAATCAGGATTAAATTTTCTATGAATAATTGAAAAACAAAATACTCACTGGATTTGTTCTAATCCGTATTGGCACTGGATTCTTGAGTAGCTGCCATCTTGGAACTTTTGTAATAAAGCCATACCCTTTTGTGTGTGTGATGCCCAGCACTGAGTGTGACGCTAGAACACACTCGATCAAGTGCCTGTGGAAAGCCTTGCTAGCTGGTTGTTAACACCTGCTGTACAAAATGAGTGTTCCCATTAGTGACCGATGGGAAGTTACTCTGTTTCCGTTTGTGAGGTTGTTCAGGTCTTTTCATTTTTACCTCTAGCTTATTTTTCAAAATGTTTTAAATCTACTTTCAGAGGTATTACATTTTTAAGTAAGAAATGGTGCGCTGATCTAGAAATTAAACTTTTTAATGAAATGGTTAAAATAATGTAGCACAACTTAAAAATACCCATGGCTACCTTTTTTTCCCCTTACACCTACTCTTATTGGAAATGAATAGTATTGTATCATTTAAAAGGCAAAAATATATTTATTTTTGACTAGTGACTAGCAAAATGTCAAAGCAACAAAGTTCAGCCTTCTCCTTCAATCATCTCTAACAGTTCTTTGTAAATTATCTAATAAATGAGGGCTACCGGTTGAGACTACAAGTCTGGGGTATATTTTAGGCTTACGTGATCTGCGAGTGGTCATGACCTTTTCTTTGCCCACGTCTCACTAATAACACCGGTTATTGGCTCTTGTGTTCAACTGAAGTGCAGTTAATTTCAGCTAATGCAACAAGGGAAGCGTTTTCATAAATTTTGTGAACTTGCAACAATGGGAAGGGAATGATCTTCGTGTTACCTTACACAAAGAACATAGAAACTGTAATCAATATATATGCAATATATTCCTGTGCTTGCATTTATGAAACTTTAACAGGTGTTTTTACTTTATTTTTTAATTTATGGTTGAATTTGCTGATAATTTATTTTGTTATTCAAGAGCCATTGTTAAATGAAGTAAAGCAGTTATTCATAATTACTGCATAAAAGAGTCGTTAATAAAGTTTAGTAGAAACAGCTCAGACTTGCAGTCCATAAGCCGTGGTACAGCACTTCCGTTTTTCTGAACGTTTACATGGAGCTGCATCATTCCAGATCACAGAGAGGTAAGTGTGTGCCGCGAAAAAGATCAAAATGTTTCTACTTTTCTTTCTGTTGGAAAAATGCTTTTTTAAAATTTATTTTTACGTTTGTCTCAAAGAAGATGAATGGTCTGTCCAGAGCTCTTTTTTTTTAAAGAGGCATTTTGGTGATTCCCCTTAGAAAGCTAGAGAGGACGTTTATTCTTACTGACATGGATCATAACGTTAGCGCCTGCTTGAGTAGGTGTGCGCCTCAGCACGCTTCGCTGTCTGCCCCTTGGCTTGCAGCCAGGCAGCACTGCTAGTGGGGGAGAGAGTCCAGGCACTGGAGCTTGCTGTAGGGGAGTTTTCCATGATCCCAAGCAAAGCAAGCCAAGGCTGATGGAAGTAGAAGACAGGCAAGTGCACGGCCGACTCCAGCGTAACGAGAGCAGGACCTGCACATTAACATGCATGCCGGCCCCTTCGGTCTCTTTCCCTCGGAGGCTGTGCGCACTGCCTGGATGGTCTTTGAAAATCCGAAATTATCTGCGAAACGTTCTCTTTGAATAACTTAGTGATGGCAGGCCTTTGGGGGTTTTTGTTTGCTTGCTTGCTCCTCATTGCACTTACACAAAAGCAGTCCACGCTCGCTACCCTGTCCCACAAGGCCCCGCGTGACCTGGCCGCTGCCTGCGAGTCTGGCCTCATCACTTTGAACCTCTCTCTCTCTCTCTCTCTTTCTCTCACCGGGCTCCCGCCTCATCATTAAAAATAGCCTCATTTCCACCATGGCCTCAGGACCTCTGCACTTACTCTCTCCTGCCTGAAATACTCTCTTCCAAATGTGGGCACGGTTGCAGGGCTGAATCCACCTTCTTCAGGTTCTCAGCTCCTGTATCTCTAGAGACCTCTGACCATCTGGGGGATTTTTTTGGTGCAGATTTAGATAAGCTGGAGATACGTTCCTCAGAATTCTCTCCCTGCATAATTCCAGGGTACGTGGGCCACAAGAGATGTTTGATGCAAGATTGAGAAGGTGGAGGTAAAGTAGCTAGATCCAGGTTCTTTGTATAATTGGAAGGTCCAAGCAAGGCACACACTTGCTGCTCACCCACATTGTTCCTTATCTGCTGGGTCATCTTGGCCTGTGGGCCAGCAGCTGGGCCCACAGGAGTGCCGGCTGCTCTGCTGATTCCCGGGCCGGGTGTATGTTTACCTGGATGACCAGGGGCACCAGGGCTGCAGGACAACCCTGCTGTGGAAGTCGGAGGTGGGAAGACAGACTCTGGCCTGAGTTCCGCTCAGCCCCCGTGGATTCCGCTCCAGCGTGCCCTTGCATCCCCGCTTCACATCTGTCTTCCTTTCCCGCCTGCCAGACACAAAGGGAACAGCCTCCTATAATCCCGATGATAAATCCCTTACTTTGTATATGAAAGATGGGTGTGTGTGTGTGTGTACTATATGCTAGTGTTTTTCCTCTCCAGGTCAGACCCTCACTGAAATGCCACCCTATGTAATGCTGCTTCCTCACCCTAACTGCTCTGCTGCATTATCCCCTTCCTCTGGAGTCCTTAGCTTAAATTCTACAGGACTTTGACCATCGTTTGTGTTGTTCATTGCTATATCCCTAGCACCTAGAACATTCTCTGGTTACACTAGATGCTCTAAAAGTACCTTGAATGAATGAAAAAGAGTTCCAGACATGTACTTAGCAGTATAGCATTATTAAATAATAGAATCACCCATTGTGACTTCAATAATACCTTCCCTGTTCTTTATTCAATTATATGGAACAGAATATGCAAAATTTTTGAGTAGTCAAGTAGTTGTTATAAAGTCTAATCTCTCAACCTCATCAATTATGAGAGGATTCCTCAAGCTAAGGGGCAGTTTCCCTTTTGTATAGTACAGTATTAGGACCATACGTCTGGTTTCTTGGCCCATCACAACTAAATGCACCCAATTTAAGAGAAGTTTCAGTCAGAGGAAAAATAGTTGACAGTCGTAAAAAGCAGCTGGGGGAAGACAGACTAAAAATGACACACCAGCCACAGTAGCCTGGGGTCATTTAGTATGGATGAAAACAGTCTTATGTGCTTTACCAGACACTCGGAGCTTTATTGCTTAATATAATGCATGACAATGGTCTTAATCGAAAGATTAAATTATAACAAACAACAAGTGTTGCAGAGGTTGTGGAGGAAAGAGAACCCTAGTACGTTGTTGGTGGGAATGCTGACTGGTGCAGCCACTGTGGAAAACAGTAGGGAATTTTCTCAGAAAACAAAAAAGGAACTGCCTTTTGACCCAGCAATTCCACTGCTGGGATTATATCCTAAGAACCCTGAAACACTAATCCAAAAGAACCTATGCACCCCAATGTTCACAGCAGCACAATTTACAATAGCCAAGTGTTGGAAGCAACCTAGGTGCCCATCAGTAAATGAGTGGATCAGAAAACTATGGCACATTTACACAATGGAATACTACGCAGCAGAAAGAAAAAAGGAGCTTCTACCCTTCGCAACAGCATGGATGGAACTGGAGAGCATTACGCTAAGTGAAATAAGCCAGGCAGTGAAAGACAAATACCACATGATCTCACCTATAAGTGGAGCCTAATCAACAAAACAAACAAGCAAGTAAAATATAACCAGAGACATTGAATAAAGAACAAACTGACTACCCAGGGGGGAGGGGGAGGTGGTAACCAGGGAAAGAAGGGGAAGAGTCTTCAAAAAACATGTATAAAGGACACATGGACAAAGCAGAAAGCGGGTATGATATTGAGGGTTGGGGGTGGGGGTCTGTGGGGCAGGGGAGAGCGGTGGGGGGAAATGGAGGCAGCTGTACTTGAACAACAAAAATATTTTTCAAAAGTATTCAACTCAAAAAAGATTAAATTATAAACCATGTTTAGTATCCTCAGAAAAATGTGCAAATGCATTGAAACGTCTCAGCCTTGTTAAACAGGTAATGATGCGCACATTGTACAAAAATCAGGAGGTTGAAAGGGTAAATAAGCAGTCCTCCCAGCCACTCATTTCCCTGGATCCAAACTCTATTACCACTTTCTTATTTATTTTTCTAGAGATGGCCCTGTGGATTATATAAATACACATATATATGAAACACAACTTAGGGCATGCCATACAGAATGTTTTGCAC
The DNA here is from genome assembly GCA_004027475.1 of Anoura caudifer. Lineage (NCBI taxonomy): Eukaryota > Metazoa > Chordata > Mammalia > Chiroptera > Phyllostomidae > Anoura > Anoura caudifer. Next base: position 37,106 of record PVKU01001871.1, on the reverse strand, counting down.
ATTCAGCAATTTACCCCTACCTACAGAGTTGGCCCATCTTCATCACTTGCATAGAATTCCATTATATGGATGTATTTTAATTTTTTAAATTGGTACTTTGTTAGTGGACATCGTTGATTTCCAGTTTTTTACTATTACTGGTAGCCTCCCTTGGAATAAAAATTGTTCCTGGCCCTCTTTCTCTCCTACCAGTCCCCTCCCTTTCTTGCCCCGCCCCCTTCCCAGGATCTAAATCCTTGGAATTTCCAGAGTGATAGAAGTGTCTTTGTTATTCATGATGAAACCTGATGGCTTATGCTAATGAGAGAATTCTGGATGAGGCTTGGCCACAGCAGAACCACATAATTAGATGGGGGGTGAGTCACACCTCCCTCTATTTGAGGCAGTGATATCAGCCTGACCTGGGGAAGGAAGAGGGGTAGCGATGAAGGTCAGCCATAGTCAATGATTCAATTAATTGTTCCTATCTAATGAGCCCTCAATAAAAACCCCAGACACTGAAGCTTAGGTGACCTTATAGATTTTTTTTTAATACAAGTGTTATTACCAGGGTTTTGTTTTTTTTTTTCCCCATGGCTTCTGTCTTCATGTTTTACCTGATCTACACATGGAAAGCCTTACCTCTTTGAGATTATGTTTAAATTCCCCATTATTTCTTCTAGTAGTTTTGTGCTTAAAGTTTTGATCCATGTAGAATTTATTTTGCTATAAAATATGAACTAAGGATTCATCCTAATTTTTTTTCAAATGGTTGCCTGCTTATTACAACATCATATATTGTGCAATCCACATTTTCATTACTGATTTGTTTCTAGTCTGTATCTGGGCTTTTATGGCTGTTTCAATGAACTGTTGATTCATGACCTAAGTACCACACTGCTTTAATTATTATAGCTTTAAAATAGGCCTTACTATCTTGTAGGAATAATTTCCCCTTAGTGCTCTTCTTCATTATTTTTCTGATTATTATTGCTAATTTTTATGTGAGCTTTAGAGTTAGTTTTTCTGAATTTTCAAAAAAATAAATCGTGTTTATTATTTTTAGTGGGATGAACTGAATTTCTAATTTAGGGAGATTCAGCTTTCTTAACATGTTAGATGTTAATCGCACAGATGGTAACTCATTCTTTTGGCTCCTTAGCCAAGTATATCATTAACTGTCTGAGTCCGTGGTTGCTTTCATAGTGATGCAAAAAACTGGTATGAAATACCTTTCCATTTCTCCAATGTGAGCATGTATATCACTTTTTGAAAACTTCTTTATATAATTCTTATACATTTCTGGATACCCCTAGATTTTTAATGTTTTCTTTCATTATGTCTTTGCATACAACTATTATTTTACACATGAAGGTTGTTGATTTCTGTATTTTAATTTCGTTCCCAATCACCTAACTGAATTCCCCTAAAAGTTGTAATAATTTTCTACTTCTCTTGTATTTTTGAGGTAAGTAAATATGTCATCCACAAATAATGATCATTTTTATTCTCTTCTTTTCATTTTGTTTACCTCTTATTTTTACCCCTCTTGCTAGTATCTCCAGAATAGTGTTAATTAGTTTCGGTAATCTGCAGTAAGATTTCTACATTCCACATGGAGTGGTTCCAAGTAGACTTTGAAAAGTTAAATATGTATACTGTGATCCCTAGAGTAACAACTACAAAACATAAAAATGTTTATAAAAAAATTACAATAGAAAAATTAAAGTGAAATTCAAAAATCTGTTCAAATAACCCAAAAGAAGAAAGGGAAGGAGAAACAGAGGGATTCAAAACAGAGAAAAACAAGCAGAAAACAAACAAACAAAAATCCCTGAATTCAAACACATCGATAATTTCAGTAAGTGTAAATGTTTTAAATACTTGATTTTAAAGAGACTGTCAGCACTGATTTTTTTAAAAAATGTCCCAACTACATGCTCTCTTCAAGAAACTCAGTTCAAATACAATGCTATAGGTAAGTTAAAATAAAATGATGAGACCACAATAAAATACATACCCATGCGAACAGTAATCAAACAGAGGCTGGAATGACTAGATTAATGTGCATAAATAAGTGGAACAACAAATCAATGTTTCTTTCTCCCTTCCTCTCTCTAAAACCAATTTTTTTTTAAAAGCCAGTTTTTTTAAAGATTTTATTTATTTATTTTTGGAGAGAGGGGAAGGTATAGAGAAAGAGAAGGAGAGAAACATCAGTGTGTGGCAGACACATTCACTGGGCCTCCTGCACACCCCCAAACAAAGACCTAGCCCACAACCCAGGCATGTGCCCTGCCTGGGAGTCGAACCAGTGACCCTTTGGTTGGTGGCGCTCAGCCCACTGAGCCACACCAGCCAGGCCTAAAATGTTAGTTTTAAATGGTCACATGCTGAATGATTCCATTCAGATGGTGTTTTCAAATAGTCAAACCTGCTGTGATAGAGAAAAGACCAGTGGTTGCCAGGAGTTACAGGTAGGGGAAATGAAGAGGTAACACCAAGGAGTTTTTGGGGGGTGATGAAACTTTTCTGTGCCCTGACTGTGGTTTTGGTTATGTCTATCTATACATGTGTTAAAAATTTTTTAAACTGTACAGCAAAATAATTTTTGTGTCATGACTTAAAGAATAAAATAATTACAAAATAGACGTTAGATGTTATTGTGCTTTGCCATCCAAGAATATGGTGATCTGACTTTTTTCTTTTGTTCTATTAATACAGCGAGTAGTATTAATAGATTTCTTGATGTAGAATGAAGAGTCAATACATTTTTGAAAGTTTTACCATCTTAAACTGAGATTTTTAAAAATCTGGGATATTTAACAGGATGTAAACCTTAGTAACTTGAAGAATGAAAATATTCAGATCCTTTTATTTCTTAGTTAATGTTTTAGAAAGACAAGACCCACAGGTGTTCTGAAAACTGTTTTTAAAATTAGTTGTATTATTTTAAATTTTTGTTTTATGCATCCCTGTTATTTCAGATTTATTATCACAAGATGCTTCACATTACAGCTGGTTAGGTACAAAAGGCACCAAATCTTCCATCTACAGAAGGCATTATGATCTACTGGATAGAGCATTGGCTCTTTGGCAGGACAGACCGATTTCAAATCCCGGCCTTGACACTTTCAATGATTTTCTCAAGGAGCAAAGAGTGATTCTTCTAGCTTAGGGAAGGGGTCTCACTGAATAAAGCGAGGAGTGGCCCAATGTGAGAGGCCCTAATATTACTAAGTCACACGATTGTTTTAAAGGTCATGTCTAATGCTGTGCCTACTGAGTATGAAGTTCTTTATTTATAGATCTGAAGGCTGTGTGCATCTTCCAGTGAACCTGAGGTTCTTCCTAATCTTTCACTTATGAAGATAATATTTAAATGTCAATGAGACGAAAGTGTTTGTTTTAACGGATCATACATATGTGGTTAGAACAGAAAGTAGGTGTAATTGGAGTATTTTCAAGATTCTATCTAATTCACACATGACGACATTCCAACTTACACCCACGCCAGATAAACTTTTACATCTCTTGCCTAGCCTGTGAGCCTTAGAGATCATTCAGATTAGTTTTTAAGATGTACCCAGAAGTTAGTGTGTTTGTAAAAGGCTTTTTTGTTTGTTTTTTGCGGGGGCGGCGGGGGGGAGGTAGAAGTGGATTTTTTTTTTGTTTAACTGGAAAGTGGTTTCTTCTCAGATACATTGATTGCTGTGACTGAAGTTCCTTGTCAAATCAGTAAATTATAATATTCTTCACTTCCTTTTGTAAAGGAATCTGGTTTTGCAGAAATAAATGATGCCCAATAGCTGTTACAACTTAATAGCTCTAAACTAACAATCGTTTCAAACCCTTGTGAGGCCCACCTTTCATTGCTCCTCAAAGCATATCCAGTGCTTTGTAAAGTTAACCTGAGAATTCAAGAAAAAAAAAAAACATTCCTGACATAGTCTAGTTTTAACCACAGCAGCAAAAAATCTCAAGTTACAGCTCTTTTAACGTCACAGATCTCTCAGCCTTTCAAACACAAATTCCCCTACAGAGGTCAGTGTCTCGCTGCCCATTCCTCAGCCGCCAGGAACCCTCTCTCACCTCTGGCCACGCCTCACTGTGCCCAGTGACCCCTTCTCGGTGTTGAAAGACTCACTGTTCGCTCTGAACCAGATGTTTTCCCCCAGGGCTCTGCTTTAAGTGGGTAAGGCAACATTTTCTGCCCTTTGTCTTCTTATTTTTCATACTTCTGCTCTTTATCACAATGTTATTTTACAGTTTCCAGCTCTTGATGAGGCACCACTGTCAGCTCAAGCTTCTGGTATGAGTTTCAACAGCTGTGACATGTCTAAACTTCATTATCTTGAAAGGGTTGGCACTAGTGAAAAATAGAAAGGAGCCAAATTAATAAAACAAAACATTTCAAAGGGTTCCTATGGATACCTCCTGAAACCGGAGCGTACACGGGGGCTGGAGCTGACTCATTTGGCCTGTACCAGCCTCGGTATCGCTCATGTACACACTGTCCAGGACGTGCTCGGGGACAATCACGGCATCTGAGGACTGTGATCGCATCACCACCAGTGTGCCTTTCTGCCTCTAAAATCTATTCTTAAATGGGTTACTGTGTTTGAAGTGATTTATTACGATCTTCAGGGATAAAATATGAATCCTGGACAACGGGTGTGAAAAACCAAGGCACAAAATGGGGTGCTGTATGTGAAGGAGTAATCAGAAAATAATGAGTATGCATTCTAATCAGGGCAAAGTCACTCCAGCAGATTGAAAAGACTTCCGTTTTATGGCACGTTGAGCCTTCCGGAGCTGGACTCGGGCGGTAATAAAGCGGTGCGATGTTCCTTAACGTCTGATTTTATGTGTCTGTGGGACTCTCCTTTGTATGTGTTCATATTTTAGTTTTAATATATTTGCTTAGAGTTTGATTTTTATAATGAGATAAAGCTCCGTGGTAAAAATGTAAATGCTACCGTAAAGCCCCTTAGTTATAAGTGGCAGAGGAGGAGTCAGGAAAAGAAGGATATATTCTGACGTGAAGACCAGCTTATTTTTCATTTAAAAAAAGAAAATGCTTTTTATTGCATATATTCAGTGACTTTTTTTTCTGGGTAATTTACCCATCCCTAACCTTTCCTCTTTAGTCCTTTACCTTTTCTGTTATACTTTCTTAAGAGCTTTGCCTATAATGTATATAGGAAATATTTTTCTCAGTTTGTGATTTGCTTGGGTTTTTTTTGGGATATTAAAAAATTTGAAGTTCTCATATAATTAAACATATGAATATTTTCTGTTGGTGTTTCTGTCTTTAGTGTTACTTAGTACCCTAAAATTACATATACATTTATATTTCTTATTCACTAATTCTATGGCCTCTTTTTTAACAATCAATTTTTTTAATCCACTTGGAATTTATCTTCACAATAGTTCTCATCCAGGGCTATGCATTAGAATCACATAAGGAAAAAAAAATTGTGCCTTGACTCCGTCCCAGACCAATTTATTTGGAATCTCTGGGGGCAGGACACGGGCTCTGCGTTTTCCATTTTTTCCTGCACGTGAGTGGTGACGTGCAACCAGAGGCAGGGACTGCCACCTACAGAATCCAGCACGGGCCAATGTTTTCTTTTTCTACGTTGTTCCAATCCACCTTGCAAAGGATTTTTGAAGAATGTTTACTGATACGAAAATGACCCTGATAAAATGAGCATAAGTAAAACATACTGACACAAACTTTATATAGGTGGACTTATATAAAGTCTCTGATTTCACTCTCTGATTCCAATTTTATACTAATTTATACAGTACTGTATACAACAGTGGGAAAAGTACATCCAAATCTTAATGGGCATTATTTCAGGGAAATGGGATTTAAATTTCTTCCCTGCATTTTCCAAATTCTCTGCAAGAAGCACGTGTTACCCTTTATAATAAGAAATATTAGTTGCAAAAGAAAAAATATTATATACAAATATTGATTTAAATAACAACTGTTTATAAGTTTATTAAATTTTTGCTTTTTAATATTAACTCATCTCTGAGGAAAAAATATAGTTGGAAAAGGCTGGCAAAAAGAATCAATATATTTCAGTATTTGATTTCCTTGGCCGTTGAGGAAATCATAGCAGCCAATATGGTTTTATTTTAGCTCACGTTAGCTCATATCCTTGCTTTGCAGAGAGAAATCAATTTAATAAGTTCTTGCATTTGTATAGGACTTTCAAAGATGTTAGAGACTAAAAACTTTAGACAACATTCAGTCCAGTCTCCTGTTTACAATTGACAAGATTTTTGAAGACCATTTATTTCACCAGAGCCTCACAAAAATTTCTGTATCGGGTTGGAAGGATTTTACTGTAGTTAACTGAATTTAAGACTCCATTGCCTTTAAGATTCACTGTTACTTTTATGAAGAAAGAAAAAACATTGGCATTCAAATTATGACACAGTGCTTTTCAAACACATAGAGTACTTAATGCATTCAATATCAAGATCTTAAAATTTGGAAAATCCATGCATCTTAGAATCAATGAAATACAATTATTACTCTCTTCAACGGAGAATACAGAAAGACAGGGAAATATTCTTGTCCAGCTCATTCAGGATTTGAACTCTATCCAGATTGCTCCACACCACACAAACAATTAAGTTGCAGATGTTATAACTGAGTTTCCTGAAGTAAGGTGTCACGTGATAATTTGCTGGGAGACTTAGTTAGCCCAGGTGATACAGGTATCACAGTGGGAGACCAACACGAGAAGTATCAGAGGCCCCGCCTTCCTCCCAATTCAGGTGACACTCAGATGCCCTGTTGGGAGACATTTGTTCCTGCTGCATTAAGTGTAATGTCTTTTACAACAGGTAGTAAGAGTTCTTCTGCTAAAGCTTTCTGGTTGGTTAAATGACTCGAGCACCTATTTGCCGTAACTTTGTCACCTCCCCCAAGTGCCGGAGTGGTATGAGATGTGAAACATTTTATCACAAATATCAGACTTGTTAGATCTGAGCATCGCAGCAATTCTATTACTGAGTGAAATCTTAAAAGCATAGATTTGAAAAGGAGTCAGACTTTCCCTTAAAACAATCCCTTTGTCTTATGGATAAGGAATACAGAGCCTCTGGGAGATGCCAATTTGCTGAAGATCACATGGTCGCACCGAGACAGAGTCAAGGCTGGAATCCAGGCCCCTCGGGTCCCGAACTTCATTCATTCCAAGGCTATTTGAGAACCAACTGTTCAGGCTGGGAGACGTTCAAGAGGTTTGACTGTACACCTTTCACACCCCTGGCATTTGGGGATATGATGAAGATTATGGTTACTGAGTAACTTAGACGCACTTCATTTAAAAACCATGTGCTTATTTTGGCATATTTGTTTTGTGTTTGCTTCACATATTGGGGAAAAATCTTAACAAAAAAACAAACAAACTAGGAGTGACAACTTACTCATTACTTACAGAGTTCAAGGCAGCGGCCAAGCGCACATTAGTCAATGTAATCCTCTCAACAACTTTGGGAGGAAATGAGTGGAAATAGATGAAGTAATTTACCCGCCGTTACAGTTAAGTGATAGAATTGAGTGTGTCGGGCTCTAATGCTTATTAGCTGCTACACTCTTCTCTCTACTTTAGGTTAAAACTAATTCCAGGGAAGTATTTGGGACTGTATGAAAGATGGACATCCCAGACCTCTCGAGATTGCAAATTATACTTTGGCAGACTTTCCAGAACATTCATAGCCCCTTTGGAAGCGGAGAAGGATGGCACTGATGCTATTAGCACTGTGCTTGGAAGGAGGGGGAGGAAAAGGAATTCAGTTCTTATGGGTCACTACGTGGCTGGTTTTTACTGGTAGTGGAACCTCTTCCTCATAAAGCAGATTATCATTCACTTTTATTAAGTATAAAGCTTTTCTTGAGGTATGTTAACATTTTGATTATGCTATCACGTTACATTATGTCATGTTATTATGACTTAGAGTTGTATATTTATTCGTAGGTGTGTCATTGGTAAGAGCTGAAAATGCTCCCTTCAGGAATAGTATGTAGCGTTAATATAAATGTTTCCTGTTACAATTTTTTCTTTAAATATTTCCAAATGAAATTCTAAAATTTGAATCAAAGTTAGTTATGCTCCCACTGTCCCCAAATGTTTTTGTGCACAAATGCTAATGTGGAATATGACTACTAAGCCATAAACAAACTTGGCAAGACCTTCACGACAAAGAGGGATTATATTAGTTATTGTCTTTTGGGCCCAGAGAAATTATTTATTTAATAAAATTGCCTTTTTAAAAAATTATATGAGTATTAAACAGTGTATAATTTTAAGATGTAGCCAATTTGGTGGAACGATAGGAAAGGTACATGCAAAAAAGCAAAACTAGACCACCAGCTTGCACCGTACATGAAAATGAACTAAAAATAAAAAATAAAAGACTTAAATGTAAGTTGTGAAACCATAAAAATTCTTGAAGAAAACATAGGCAATAAAATCTCAGACATCTCTCGTAGCAATATTTTTGCTGATACCTCTCCTCGGGCAAAGGAAATAAAGGAGAAAACAAACAAGTGGGACCACATCAAACTAACAAGCTTCTGCACAGCTAGAGAAACCAACAACAAAATGAAAAGCGAACCCTCTGTAGGGGAACGCACATTTGCCAATGACACGCCTGGTGAGGGTTTAATTTCCAAAATATATAAAGAACTTATACAGCTCAACACCAAGAAGACAAACAATCCAACCAAAACACAGGCAAAGGACCTGAATAGATACTTCTCTGAGGACATACAGGTGGCTCATATAGACATATAAAAAATGCTCAATGTCACTAATCATCAGAGAGATTCGAATTAAAACCACAATGAGGTATCTTCTCACACCTGTCAGAATGGCCATCATCAGTAAATCAACCAACAACAAGTGCCGGCAAGGCTGTGGAGAAAGGGAACCCTTGTGCACAGTTCATGGGAATGAAGGATGGTACAGCCACTGGGGAAAACAGTGTGGAATTTTCTCAAAATATTAAAAGTTGGATCTGCCTTTTGACCCAGTGATTTCACCTCTGTGAATATATCCAAAGAATCCTGAAACACCAATTCAAAAAAATATATGCACCCCTATCTTCTCAGCAGCATTATTTACAATAGCCATATCTGGAAACAGCCTAAGTGCCCATCAATAGATGCATGGATAAAAAAAAGCTATGATACATTTACACTGTGGAATACTATTCAGCAGTAAAAAATAAGAAACACTTACCTTTGCAATGGACCTGGAGAGTATTATGCTAAGTGAAATCAGCCAGTCAGAGAAAGACAAACACTATATGATCTCACTTATGTGTGGAATCTAAAGAACAAAATAAACTGATGAACAAATAGAACCAGAGGCAGGGACACATGGAACAGACTGACAGCTGTCAGAACGCAGGTGGGTGGGTGGAAGAAGGTGAAGGATGGGCCAAAGAACATACATGCATGACCCACAGACACTGACAACAGGTTGGTGATGGCCAGAGGGAAGGGAGGACGGGGGCCGTGTGCAGGTGGGCAAAGTGGTGTTGGGGACATCTATAATAGTGTCAGCAATAAAAATAAAGTTTTAAAAAAATGTAGCCAAAATAATCTTGAAGAAGAACAAAACATGACTCATATGACTTGATTTTAAGACTTACAATGTTTTTTTAATTAGAATTTTTCCCATATATTCCATTATAAAACTAAACACATAGCCAAATTGGAGGAATTCAATGAAAGACAAATTAAAAATACAATCAAGAAATGAATATTACCAACAAAAAAAAATATGTCACTAGCGAGATACCACTGCTAATATAGTTGTGTCTATTCTACTTATTCATACTATTTCAATGACTTTAAGGTGTAGATGCTACAAATAACTTCTATTAGTTAGATTTATGTGATTTTACCAAATTCACTCATTTCGTTACCAAACAGCAACTCGGGCCACGCTGCCCACCGTCACCATCTAGGCAAATTCCAGAGACAAAACTTTGGTAACTCAAAAACTTCACAGTTTTGGAATAACAGTTTCCACATGAATTAGTCATTTAAGCTTATCAAGGCTAAACTCTTTAACATCTGAGTTCTCCTATCATTCCCTGTTAGTTTCAAACATCCTATGTCTGTAAGGTTAGTTTACAAACTAAAACAACATAAGACACAAAACTACACAGTTTGGGAAGAACGGCAGACTTCTACCCCAGAGGTCGACCCCTCTAGAACACTCAAAGAGTAACCCTACCGCCCTGTGCCAGGCCCGCCGATCTGAGGCTGCACCCAGAGTCACTTCCCATCCAAAATACCTTCAGCTGGGAAACGCAGGCACGCTCACCCGAGCATCCTCGGGGAAGAAAGAGAGACAAGGAGAGCTGAGAGCCCTTCTTTTACCTCAAACCTACTTCCCATAATTCCTTGTGCTCTGGGGGCATCGAGCTTCTCAGCCAATCCAGTCCTAGGCTGTTTGCCGTTGCCGCAGGCAACCTCCGCCTACGGCCCCTCCCTACTCCTCCCAGTGATCGGATCAGACCTCTCTGGGTAGATTTCACAGACCTAACACGGAACTGCAGAACTTTTCGTAGCCCTCCTTGGTTTGAGAAATACCAAAGATAAATAAACTGAAATAGAAACATGATGAGACATTGAGACAGACTCTGGATATATGCAAACTATTTTTTTTTCCTAGAACCCAAATGAAAAAGAAGCAAGCTTTTCTACAAAATAATTTTCCCCCTGGCAAATTCGTTAACTCACAGATAAACACAAGCACCCATGGAAGATGAATTAAGAAGCTATTTTGCGTTTTACATTTAGTATGCCAGTGTCCGTGGACCTGGAGTCCAGACACCGCTGAGCTGGGTCCTCCGCTCAGTACTGACAGGCTGCAGTCGAGGCATCACGTGGCCCGTGGCCCTGTCTGGAGCTCGGGGTCTGTATCCAAGCTCATGCGGTCGCTGGCAGAATTTAATTGTATTTGTAAGACCAAGGTCCCCATCCTCGTGCTGGCTGTCAGCCAGGGATCCCTCTCGGCCCCTAGAGGCCAGCCACGTGTGCTCTCTGTGTGGTCCTCACCCAGGTCCTCTCCGGACATAGCAGCTGATGTCTTCGGAGCCAGCCGGAGAGCCTCTCTGACTTCCAGACCCTCGTTCAATAAGGCTCGCCTGAGAAATCAGACTCATTCAGGCTCATCTCCCTTTTGATGAACTCCAAGTCAGTCAATGAGACTTAAACTGTATCAGCAATATCCGCACCCCTTTGTCCTGCAGCGTGAGTAATCCCAGGAGTGATTTCCCATCCTAGTCCCAGGTCCTGCCCGCACTCAAGAGTGGGGGTCACTGGGGGTCATCTTAGGGTTCTGCCCACCACAGACGATGTATCGTGACTTGAACTAGAAAATACACAAAGAGGGGCAATTTTACCAGGTTAAAGGTTGAGTTTAACTTTGCAGGTGTCGGATGTGAAATGCCTGTGTGTTATCTGGGTGAGGAATGCTGTATTTGGGGACTTCCCCCACAGTAGCTGTGAGCTTTGGCACGCAGTCCCCTTTCCCACTAGAGCGCAAACACTGAAAAATCATCTTCTGAGTAACTGCACTTACCCAATCGAACGGAAGTAGTGATTGCATGAATAATAAAAGCATCTTAAAGTTTCTTTGAATCATTACATTACAGTCTGAATGTGAAACTTCACTTTCATACCGTTTACTTATGGTTTTGTATATGAATACACACACACACATCTTGAAATAATTCAAAACGCTTTCCTGTGCTACATTTGCTTTGAACTAGTGTAAGATGGTCCCTATTAAAGATGTACGCACACGTGACTTGTTTTATATATTTCATCAACAGTATACATTTTTCCCACTATTTTCTGGGCCCTCTAGCTACAAAACAGAAATGAAAACACATTCTTACGTGTTGAATTCTAAGAATCATCCTTAAAAGGACATGTTATGATGTCTTTGTCACACCCTCCAGAGTTGATGTCAATGAACGTTCGTTGCATTTTGCACCGACAGAGTGTGGGTTGGCATTTTGTTGGGAGGGTCTGTGTTACAGCCCCACGGTTGCCCCACCGAGGTTAAAGCAGTGGCCCCGGGAGAGCAGGCACTTCCCGGCACCTCTCAGAGCATCTCCAACGACAACGGCGGCATCAGACAAGATGGTAGATGGCTTCATTAGCTGCCTGTTTGAATAGCGTGTTCTCACTTTGAGAGAAAAACGTTCTGAAGAGTTTGTTTAGGTCTCCTGATGAGTGTTCCATCCCAGACGGGGAAAGCACGCGGGGAATGCTGTGCAAACAGCCCTTGCGTGAACTCAGCCACCCTTCGTGTCCCGGGGGGGCATATAAATGGAGAGGATGGGGCTGCGTACTTGAGAGGACTGGCTCTTTTCAACGTGGTGTTCTCCTTCCTGTTGAGTGTTGTTTGCTGCGTGAAACACTGGAGTTTTCTCACTTTCGGTCTGGGTTCAGTACAGGTGAGAAATTGAAGTAGATCGGTATTTATTTAGTAAACATCTAATTTGAAGAGTTTTCAAACCCTCCCTCCTAAAGACTTTTATTAGGCTGAAACGTTACACAGAATATAAAATTAAAAGGTTTACATATAAGTATGTTTTGCCCTGTCGTATGATGATTTTAATGTATGAGTTTTTTTTAAAAATCTTTGAAGTGTATCAGCCCTTACAAGTTCACAAGATCTGGAGGATTAGGCCCTCCATTTGCATTTTTGTATTTTCTTTAGCTCAAAATAGATTTGATTAAAAAACAAAATTTGGCACAAGATTAATCTTTAATAGTATTTTATTGCTTCTCTTACTTGAAAAAAACAAACAAACAGACGCTGTTATGCTTTGAGGTGTTATTAGCACATAAGCATAGAGCGGTTACTTTTAAGATATGTGTCATTTCATTTTATTTTGTATTCACCCACTGGAATCCACATTTGAGGGATAGTGTGCTGGAAGTATACAGTTTCGTTTACTATCCTTGCATTTACCAAAAAAAATAAAATTTACTATCTTTTTTTTGTTGCCAGATTGCAGCAAATGAGTCTGCTTATACTAGGTGTAAGATCTAATTTATTACAAAAACAAATATGTTTGCCTAAAAGTTCATCCAGTAGATACTTGAACTGTAAGAAATTTACAGTTATGGTTGAAATGTTGAAACCAAGTTGCCCCACCCTGTCTCAGGAATGTGTACTTCAGGGGCCAGATTTTGCCCTATTAGACATCTACATAAGTAAGGATTCTAGAAATCGGTATGCTTCCTGCCGTGTGTAATTTACTTGGGATATTGCTCTTTTTCTTATGGTCTTATCATGGTTAGAAAAACTGACATCAGAATGACTATTGTCTTAACTTTCCATAAATGACCAGTTTAATTTTTCCCTGGATGTGATTTGATTTTTTTAATTATTCACTTTGTTTTCTATAACATTGTGGTCATAATGTAATATTTCTTGAGCACAAGCTGAGAATTTAACAAGGTTCAAGACAATAAGGTAAACTTGGTCCTTGGATTTATGACCTAAATTAAGCATATACTTCATAGACAAATTGATAAAACATAGTAGATATATAAAACTCATTATCTGAATAAGTTGTGTCAGCCATATGTATGTGTTGGGTATTTTTGTGAATTATATACATGCCTAGCTCTCTAAATACTTAGTTATCCTCTATCATATTTATATATGAACCTATGGGTGTATATACATATGCATACATATGTGAGTTTATGCCCATACACACATGTGCCCACATGTGCACATATATACAAATCCAATAAAGGATGAGTATGTAGAGAATTAGGCATGTGTATATTTCACATATTTTTTAAGATTTTATTTATTTATTTCTAGAGAGGGGAAAGGAGGAAGAAAGAGAAGGAGAGAAACATCAATCTGTGGTTGCCCCTTGCACCCCTCCTACTGGGGATTTGGCCCAAAACCCAGGCATGTGCCCTGACTGGGAATCCAACCGGCAACCCGGTTCACAGGCCAGCACTCAGTCCACTGAGCCACACCAGCCAGGGCTAGTTCACATGTTTTTAATCACAACAGTTTACCTTAGTGGAAAGAACATGTGTGGACATTGGCCTCTTATAATTCAAGGATCCCCTGCAGCTCTGTCACTTAAGGATATACATTTGGACAAGTTATTTTAATTCCTATACTTTTCTGAAGGGAGAAGAACCTGCTTAGGAATGCACCTTCAGGCATTTAATCCTCACTCCCAACTTGCCTGCTAGTGGGGTTGCTAAAATCCTTCTCTTACTGAAAGGCCATGCCTCTCTCTGTCCAGGTCGATGCCATTGTAAGCCTTCCATGGCTCTCTCACAGGACGTTCGGGTGGGTGAGACCGAGCAGTCACCGCTCTGATTTAGCGTCACGTGTTTGACATGGACAAAGCACGTGAAATGTGCGGAAACAGCACTTATCTGACTGAATCCGACCACCTGAAAGTCATGTTTTTCAAACTTCATGTCCCAAACTGGAAAATATTAACAGTGCCAACATTGCCTATTGCTAAAAGAGAAATGGAATATCCCAGGAATGTTTTGAACTAGTTAGATATAAAATACTGAAATTTAAAACTTTCTTTAGAAAAGGAATGATACTTCTAAGATATTTTTTAGTAAGCTTAATATAGAACTGTAAAAATAATAAGAGCATTATTGCCAATTAAATCAATCCATTAATTTAAATGATCAACTATTAAAAACAATTTTTAAAATCAAATATTAAGTGCTTTGAAATCAGCATTCTCAACATGGGAGAAAAGAGATACGATGTAATACAGAAGAAGTTAAATAAAAGCCTGTAGACCTGAATTTAAATTAGATGATGCATCACTATGGATCCTCGATGCAGTCTCTCTTTAAAATCTATCATTCCTCACTCAAGTAACTAGCGCTCCTTGGAGAAATTGCTGTCCCAGGTTTGGGGCAGAGAATGTTTAAGATGATGACAGAGCATCTTATCAAAACAGGAAGAAAGGGAACTATCAAAGACAACTAAGTCCATTGTCTAATGGACGTAAGAGCCAACCTGAAAAGGTTCCTATTAGCCCAAGACAGAACAATTTCAGCAGCAATTAGAATAGTAACTGCAATATATTGAAATGTCTCAAAAATGGTTAAATACGTGAGTTCATAAGGATACTAAGAAATTGATCGCCATGGAAGGAAAACAAATTATGATTTTGAAAGTTGATAAAGCAAAACAAAGCCAAATATTTAGCCTGTCTTTCCTGTATAAACTGTGCTAGTAGGTGAGGGGGTGTTTCTCTTTATACAAGTGTCCCAGCCCACAAATGAGGGAACGGTAGGATGATAGGCTATAGCCATTTTGTAACTCCAGGTAACTAGTGGATCATCTGAATAAGTTGCCACGGATGTCCCTGTGCGTGTATGAAAGCGGTTCCCTGGGTCACGCTCAAGAAGTAAGACAACGCAAATGTTCAACTTCTCCAGAGGGTCTCAAACTATATTTTATGATGGGTCTACCAGATTATACTCCAACCAGTAGATGATAAAGATTTCCATTGGTTTGTAATGATTCTTTACATTTTTCTATAAAGAAACACAAGTGACCTCTGTTTTCTATTAGAAAACCACCTCCTACCATCTTCCCAGTCCACATTGTAACCCCCCCCACCCCCCGATGTGTACCTGGACCAGCCCTGGCCCATATCCGAGGCACAGGTCAAGAGGGAAAGGAGACTCAGGCTGTGCCTCCAGTTGGCCCAATGAGACTTGATTTCGCAATTTTTGTTGGAAGGCTTGGGGGAAATGAGCTCTTCTTCCCCTCTGAACTCATAGGTGGTACGGATAGAGGTGCGGAAGGTCATGCAAGTGCATGGTTGGAACTGTCTGAAAGTAAATGCCGCACAGGACAAAGCAGAGCCAAATGTAGGAAGAGATGATTTCTGGATCCAGCCCACGTTCTGCGGCATCTGCAGTGATGTGATCCAATGGGTAACAGTCTCCGCCCTGCACCCCTAGTCCTGACTTCCCCCTGATGTACCCACAAAGTGTTACCCGCTCATGCTGGGTTTGAATGCACACCAATGAACATGCTCCCTAAATGTTCATTTATTTTAATTTTAATTTAAATACTCTTGGTGTCAGGAAATTATATAGTTTTATCCTCTAATAATCTTTAATATAGATACTTATAAATCAACCAACCATTTCAAACTTCCTCAGAAGCAGTTGGTCAAAATGTTTGTTCAGCATGTTAAAAATATTAAACCAATAACCATCCTCTGGTACAAAATATAAAGAGGACATAGTCCCTAGTATGGAGTCATTTATTATATTATGTAAGCAGAGGTGTCCAACCTTTTGGCACCCCCAGGACACATTGGAAGAAGAAGAGTTGTCTTTGGCCATCGTAATTTTGTCATTACATAACATCGTGACACGTAATCACACACACACAAAAATCTCATAATGTTTTAAGTGAATTTACAGTTTTGCGTTGGGCTGCGCTCATAGCCACCCCAGGCCACATACAGCCCACAGGCCCGGGGTTGGACAGCCCCAAAGGGGAAAGGAACACAGCTGCAGAGTAGAACCCCTCGTACTGCTGCAACGGGTGGGGCACCCAAGCAGCATCTGCAGTTCAGAGGAAAGAAGGCGAGCAGGCGCATGCGCTAGTCCTGAGCGGAGATGCCCACGTGTAGGAGAAGTAATAAAGGACAAGGCTGGGGCAGGTCCTGAGGATGTGGGGCCTGGAGCATATATTACAATTCTGAGGGAGGTCCTCCTTAAGAAAAGTAATGCAAAATTAAGTATGAAGGCTTAGAAATGGCCTTCACAAGCAATGGGCCCTCAAGTCGAAGCTTCATGGGCTTCCTGCGGCATATGCCTCTGTAGGAGAGATGCGTGCAGAGGTAAAAACCGAAGCTGTGGTTCAAGGCAGAGCAAAAAGTTTTAATTAACTGCGGTCCAGCATATAGCAGGACGGTGACCATTGTGTTACTAAGTGGTTGATTGAAAAGACCAGTCCTTTCAGGGGGCCTCGGAGCTAAGGAAATATAGAAAGTTTCCCAATGATGTAGCTGGGAACCTGAGCACATTTCTGAGAAGGGAAGTTGCATTGTTAGGTGAATGTGACTTGCCACTAGGATTAAGATGAATTAATTAATGGATTAATTAATTGATTGATTGATTGATAAATAAAAGGAGGCACTGGGCCTCCTGGAGATATTTCTAGCAAGAAATGATCATTTCATGGACCAGGATGGAGACTGCAGAAATTGAAAGGAAGGAAATGAAGCAAGCCCAAATGTTACTGAAGGAAATAGGCTAAATATTTGGGAGAAAACCAGACTTAACGTTCTGCAAGCTTTCAAGGCTGAAGGGCAAAGAGGTTTACAGTGGATTCCTTTTTGGGTGTTACTTTTCCCTAATGTAAGCTTCTTGCAGGGCAGGCCTTAGGGTTTTAGGATAATTTTGCATCTTTTCTTGTAGATACACATTTAGTGACTATCTAATATTATTCTCTTCCCATATTCCAGTGCTATGGTATGAATGTTTATGTCTCCCTAAAATTCCTTTTTCTTTATTTGTTGAATTGATTGTAGTACCCCAAGATTCTTATGGTGAATCCCTAACCCCCAATGTGATGGTATGAGTAGATAGGGCCTTTGCCCTCATGATTGGAATTAGCGTTCTTAGAAAAGAGACCCCAGAGGGATCCCCCGCCCCTTCCACCATGTGAGGACACATGGAGAAGTCAGCCGTCTCAAGAGGGTCTTCATCAGAACCCAACCCTGCTGGCACCTGACCTTGGACTTCCGGTCCCCAGAACCGTGAGCAGTACGTTTTGGCTGTCTGCAAGTCACTCGATCTGCAGTGTTATTATAACAGCTCAGACTAAGATGTCCAGTAATTTAAAAAAAACTTTCTATTGTCCCCATCTGATCTACCAACACTATGTAGCATCTTCCATGATAAGTGAGTAGATGTGCTAGATTCCACTTCAATATTGTCCCGACAAGGAGCATGACTAGGAACGTGGCCCAGGGAAGCAAAGCCAGCTCTCAGGTGAACAGGATACCTCCTGTCTAAGTGTCCAATGCTTGAAATACTTCGGTGGCCACGACTTGGCTACAGCCTGCCCATGTGTGGGCCTCAGTGCCAGAGGAAGAGGACGGAGGAGGTGGTTGGGGGGTTCATCTCACCTGCAAACCTGGAAGGAGAGGAGAGTTCCCACCTTTGTGTGCAACGACAGAACAGGGTTGAACCCTGAACGGCAACAATAATCAGACATTTTCTTCGTGGTTGCATTGGAAAAACATATAGGATTTTAAGAATTATTTAAGGATAGTTCCATCCTAAAGAACTGAAATAATCCAGTTTGGGCTAAACCTTCCTGAAAGAAAGACTCAGACCATTTCTATGATTTACTTTTTTCCACGTTCAGAAACCCAAATCCACTCTTGGAAAGACTGAAAACCCCCCTGTCTTATGTGTTCTGACCAAGGACCAAGCCGACAACCCAGGCATGTGCCCCAAATGGGAATCGAACTGGTGACCTTTCACTTTGTGGGCTGATGTCTGAGCCACAGCCATCTGGGTGCTTTCGTCAGTCTTGAAACAACCCTTAGGATGTAAGGCTGGCTTTCTGGTAGGTGTAGCTGAGTCAGTACATGAGGAATTAGGCCCTGGGAGGAGCAGGAAAGCAGGGACTCAGTGAAAGCTCATTTCAACTCTAAATAGTCTGACTTTGGAATTCTGTTTATTGTTTTTTGTCGTTGCCATTTCTCTGCTATGACCCTGTAAACCAACCAAGTGAGTAGTGTCATAGAGCAGAGTGCACATAAATCACAGTAACAGGAAACAGACCACTAGGGGGATTGTTAAGCCATTTTGTGCAAAAAGGACTTTCAACTTTTGAAAATGACTGAAGATTCGTTCTTTGTAATTGTCATTAGTCCACTTTAAGCAGGCGTAGCACACCAGACCTGGAACCCAATCTTTGTGAGCAAACTCATGTCTCCACCAGAAGTGATGAAATGCCTGTACACATCCCTTTCTTCTTTTAGTTGCAAAAGGATTAATGCAGGCTTTGAAGAAATAGCTGTTCCCACTACCTACCTGCTTCCAGAGGCAGCTGTTCCCGCAGCATCTCGGCAGGTGCAGCCCAGAAGCTGAGCCCTGCCCTTCCCATGGAGCGGGCGGCATATTTGCAAAGTCCAATGTGTATTCAGCACTGAATTAGTCAGCTTGGCTATCTAAATTCTCCTAAACCCAAAGCCTACCAAGAAACTAGCCAAGAGTAATTCCCCCACAATGATTACAGAGGGATGGGGATCAGAGGGGAATGCAAGAGGCCAGACTAAATGAAGCATTTTTCAGACAAAGAAGCCAAACTCTAGATGAGAGAGAGAGAGAGAGAGACTAAAACACATGTGGAGATCCTTTACATGAAATGCCAGTATTTCTTGGAATTGCTTCTCCAAAGACTAAGATACCTCGCTTACAATGTGTGAATAATCATTCTCCAATCAGTAACTAGAACTCGCTCCCAGCAAGTCCAGGGCTTGGTGTAAGGGCTCTTGGAGGTTGTTTGGAGAAGTCTAGAGAGGAAGGTGCCGGGGGCAGAGGGTACATCCAAAAGGATCACGATTGTTTCAGTCATTAAACACAGATATTTAATTTGAATTTGGTAATCCTGGGTACTATTATTTGGGCCCAAGCAAAAAGAAAAAACGAGAGAATTAAATAAGTGTAATAAAAGAGCAAGGAGGGGCCAAGGTGCTTTGGGCAAAGAAGGGCAGTAAAGGACTCTTTATAACTGCTGGATGGTGGAAGATGCTTCCCACCCCCCCACCTCCCGCCAAGCAGAATGTCAAATTCTGTCCCCCTTTTTTCCCCCTCTTAAAGCATGCTAAAAGGAAAATTCTTCACAGAATCTTAAAGAACTTTTTTGACACAACAGCTGCAAAATCTATTTTCTAAACAAAGATTTATACATATTTATATGAGCTTAATCCAGATTTTTTTTAATAAATCATCCTCAGAACTGCAGAGGTAAACTATATGTAAATACCTCAAGTAATAGGCTTGTAGTGCAAATCACATCATTTTATCTTCAATTTTGCATTCGTTTTTCTGGCTTAAAGGTGCATCAGAGATATGCATTTTAGCATATTCAGAACACGGGGCGTGAAATTAAATGTTTGACAGAGTGAGAAAAATATACAGACTTTGGAGATGCCTTAAAAATAGTAATTTATGCAGATCTAGAGGAGTGAAATCATTTGCAATGGAGTGACCCTCTCTCCAGGAATTTTGCGCTCAGTGTTCTACCCTAATCTCCCGCTGTATCTTCATTTTTCATTGAACTAGCCAGTTTTCTGCGAAGCCGTCTTGTAGATAAGGGGAGTGCTGAAGAAGAAGAAAGAGGACGCTCGGTGGGTCCGTTTCCATTGCACTTTTACCCAAGGCAATGGGCAGAATTTAACGGATTCCTTCCAACATATGTTTTTGCCAGATAAGTAAACAGTGTGTGTCGGAAATGAAAAAGCATTTGCAATTTAATGACATTACAGCTCTCAGCTTAGGCTGGCGTGCTGCGAGGCGAAAAGCAGAAAAAGAGAGGAGAGTAGAAAGAGAAAAAGAACAAAGTTCATCTTCCCTTTTGTGCATTTTTATCAAGGAAAATATTACTTCTTTCCCCCTCTTGTTCTCTTTCTCTTCCTCGTCTTTTGGCTTTTTTGTCTCACTCATTTACATTTTTTTTTCCTTTGCTGCCTTTCTGTCCTCTGTTCACTTTTACCTTTGCCTTATATTGCCACTGACTCATTTCTTTTTTTTGTCTCCATTGTGTCTCCTTATTCATCTATTTTGGCCATTCAGTTTTACCTTATAAGAAGCTCTTTATCCTGCAATGCATCCATTTTCCGTGTTGTACTCCTAGTGCTATAGCTCATAGCCAACAGGATTGTCGGAGGGATTATAACGTTTCATTTCAAAGCACTACAAATCTGCTCTCTTGCCTTCAGTCCCTGCTCCTGTTTCTTCTGATACTTGTCATTTTATTTCACATTCATTGCAGTCTTTAGTTTCACCCCCAGACTTCACAGAACCCTGGTGTCTGACGGTTGATGCTCACTGTCTTTGCATCGCGGGCTGTTTCTGAAAGGCTCTAGAAACTTAACCTGGAAATGACAGAGCCTTTCTCGCACACCTGTGGTCAGGTTCAGACAGGGGAGGTCAGTGAGCATGTGGTCAAGAATTTGGTTCTTCCAGTGCCTGACGGCCAGGACAGGGTGTCCGGTAGTGAGTGCTTGTAATGGGCCATCTTCCAATAGAAAACGAGCCCCGCACCCTGCAGCCACATTCGCTATTGCTTTTCCTTTGTGTCAGGGTGATGACTGAAATACGTGTGTGCGTGATGCCTGTGATTGTGTCCTTGAGTGTGCATGTGCGTGTGGACTGCACTAGGTGACCGGTGTACACAGGAGGTCATGTAGGGTGGTTCAGGCAGCATACGATGGGTCTTCAAATACGGGCATAATAAAGAAAGAAATGACTGTCCTCCAGCTTTGATTCTACCTTAAATTCCAGGAGTAAAATTTGAATGGAAAACCATGATTTCCTCCCTACAGAGGTCCACAGAATTTTGATTTGTAGGATTATTTTGACTGCATCTTTGACAAGTAAGAATAAGCTTTTCTACCCACTCTCTCCTTTGTGACAGGCTAGTTTGATGACCAAGGGACCCCACCGAGGAGGAAGGAATGTCTCTGTGTCATTTTTGCTGTCAGTCTGTTGATCGAGACAATTCCTGGAACAAACAACTTTGAACGTGAAGGTTTGGATTCATTCTTGCGTTTTTATTTTTGCGGAACGGGTTCACATTATTTTCGGTACTGTTATCGTGAACATTTGAATATTAGTCCTCCAGATGTTTAACATAAATTCCATTCCAAGAATACACTTGAAAGTTCCTTGTTCACCTCCAGGTTGAGCATAATTGAAAGGACCAGTAATCAAATTGCAAGTCCTATCACAGAAAGGCTGCCCAGGCTTTAAAAAGATGCTTAAAGAAAATGCTCTTGTCTAAAGACATGTGCATGTTTTTACCATAAAATTACATCTCCCACATCTTCCAGATCCGGCACTTGGTAAGTAAAAAGAAAATCTATTTGGGCATAAGGATGTAAAGTAGCTGGAGGTGGTAATTTAATCAACCAAGGATATATTTCAATGTTTTTCTGGTCTTCTAGGCATTAGCACTTTAAATTCATTATGTCAGCTTGACAGATATATGCAGCCTTAAGGATCGAAAAATGAAATCCTAGAAGTATAGCCCTGCTAGAGGATATATATTGAACTTAAGAGATTAAAATGGCATAACCATTGCAACAGAATGGAACATACCGTGTTTCTCATTTTTTCCCCCTGCTAAGCATGAGTATTTTGCAAATGTAAAATGCAGTCTTGTCTAATTATAAAACCTGGCTGAAGAACCAGCGCTTCCTAACTTTTATATTGATAAAGTGGATATTAGAAAGAAGATGTTGGCTCCCCATACAGTCTGAGGATGAAGAAGTCTTGCACTTGGGATTTCCTGTATCAGTAATTTATTAAGGAAAATGACACAGGCAGTTACATGAAGCTTACTGTTAAGAGGCAAGCATCTTGCCTTTTCCTATTTAAGGCAAATAACAAAAGAGCCAAATTATAAAGCAGGTCTTAACACAACTGGGATGTTAAATCTACTATATCATTATGTCAATTTAGTAACGTTAATGATCTGTAATATTAATTCATCATCCTCGAAAATGGGGAAGACTTGCCATAATTAACTATATTAAGCCGCAATTAAAAAGTCATCCAAGCTGTTGTAAAGATTCTAGTGATGATTAGACTGTTCGTTACACTACACACCTTGGGGACCATGTAAATTCTGTATAGAAGGCTTCGTTACAAACAGCCCCTCGCTCCGAATTCAGATAAGCCAAAGGAGCAGCCACCCACGGAGGCGGTGGCACCGACGAGAGGACTTATCAGCCGTTCCCATCGTCAACTGCAGTTTACCACTTTCTTCCAGGCAGAATCGGCTTTGAAAGAGGTACAACCTTTTAGCATATCTACTCTCGTTCCTCCCAGGGAAGCCAGAACAGGCTGTCTAGTGAAATTCACAGTTGTGAGGCAAACTGTCTCCTCCTCTGAGATTAGGGGCATCGTCGAAAGTCACATTTCACACTGCACGTGAACATTCTGATGTTTGAAAATGGAGCTCCTGTAATGTCTAAGCCTAGATCCGAGTTGCCTATCACCAAGTGCCTCTGAGCTCTTAACTCCCCTCCCGGCCGAGCTGAAGTCTCTATTGTGGATGGCAGTCTCCCAGGCACAGGCGACACCAGGTGAAAAGATAAACGGGATCGTGGAAAGGTGAGATGCAGCCAAGACGGCAACTGATTTAACTGTCCCGTCTAAAGGACTCCCTTTCTCTTTGATGGAAAAACCAGCTGATGATAAAGGACTCTTTCCTCTTCCCTCCAGCTTCCCCTTACACCCACTGTTATTATCCTTGCCACGAAGGACCAGGAGTTCTTCCTCCTTCGAGCAGCCCTTAGCATGCTGCTATCCCCACATGTCAAACACTGCCTGGGTGCGGTTACAATCATGGGCTGCCGTGGCGGCAATGAGCTGAATGAGTGAGGATGACGAGGTGGTAACTTGCACACACGTGTAACTGAAAGTAATTTCTGACAGGTAAAAAGAAAGCGCATTACCAAATCGTGCTGAATAGGGGCTAGGGATTTATATTTTCAGAGATTCTTAATGGGCTACTATATGTGTTTTTCTGGCTCTGTTTTTTGCCTGTGAAGACTGAAGCCCCACTGCAGAGCCAGAATCATGCCTGGCCGGACACTGTTCCACATTTGATCAACATGTTCAGTGCGAAGAAACTGTAGCGAGTCCCCTCAGCGGATTTCCTGCCCCTGGCACCAAGTGCCTTTCTATCGACATTATGGTTTTGCAACTTCAAAAAAAATTACCCCACCCACTCAACACTCTGACTTCTGCCGTGCGCCACGAGTGAGCAAAGTCTTGTCAGCAGCATCAGTGCAAACTCTTACTGACAGGGGACACTCATTCAATGACGGCAGCCGTACTGATCTGAGTGATATTTGATTCCAATCTTTCCCCTTGACAGGACTCAACAACCTGTTCTTGGAGGAAAAGCTCTGCTCCATTCTTGTAGCCAAGCAGCCAGCAAAAGAAGAATCATTTCGCCCTAACTGTTGTGGCTCAGGGGGTTGGGTGCCGCAAACTGAAAGGTCGCCTGTTCGATTCCCACTCAGGGCACGTGCCTGGTTTGCAGGCCAGGTCCCTGGGTAGGTAGGGCCGCACAAGAGGCGACGACGGATCAATGTTTCGCTTGCACATCGATGTTTCTCTCCCTCTCTCTTCCTTTCCCTTCCCCTCTCTCTAAAAATAAATAAAGAAAAGAAAAAGAAGCATTTCCTTTCATGGAATGCTGGAGGCTTCCTGACGGCCTGAAAGTGGTACTGGGTAGGAAAACAGCAGTCCCTGCTTC
Source organism: Anoura caudifer (assembly GCA_004027475.1). Lineage (NCBI taxonomy): Eukaryota > Metazoa > Chordata > Mammalia > Chiroptera > Phyllostomidae > Anoura > Anoura caudifer. The sequence goes on along the minus strand of PVKU01001871.1, from coordinate 12,522 downwards.
TAAGATGAGGAAGCTCCCGAGGAGGTTTCCTTCCAATAGACGTCGCCAGAAGGAAAGCTTTTCCCTTACACAGCCCCTGTGGGAACGTGGATACATCTACCAGACCAAACCCACCTTCACTCCCTCCCCTCTGGAGCGACTACCATCTAGAAGCCTGATTTTCCCTCCTCAGCAAGTGACTGCTACATGGGATATGTGGGTGAAAGGGCCCGGTTTGTAGACACGTTTGCAAAAATCCTAACGCCCGCCTGGCCAACGTTTTGGGGGTCAGAGGGTCTTGCCAAGTCTCTCTCTGTAGACGTACGCAGGCCCACTTCTGTCCCGCGTATTTTGAGGATGCATTCAAGGATTCAAAAGGAAACCAGATTTGGGTACTTTCCGAGGCTCTCACAACGCTTTTCACTCTCTACGAGCTGGACTCCTTGCGGAAACCTGTTAGAACAGTAGTTCAGCTAATGACTCCGTGAGTGGGCTCCCAGTCTCGCACGCGTGCAAAACACGAGCTTTCTGAACTACTTTGTAGGAGTCTCGTTATGAAAAGACAAATGACAATCTCCTCACCCTGCCTTCGACTTTTCTGAATCATCCCAGTGAAGGCGGCCGGTGTCCCCAGACCTGACCCTCTATTTGGAATGGTTCTTCCTCCGTGTTTACACGGCATCTCCTCAATGTGTTTACGCTCCTGTTAGCTCACACAAGCCTTTGTTTGGGGAACCTTCCGCACAGAACAACAAATCCCTCACGGGCCTCGGCTCCCATTTCCCGAGCAGCACTGTCCACGCGGTGACTTGCAGTGTTTGTGGGTGAGTGCGGAGGAGGTTAGCAAGAGCAGGGAGGAGCCCTGGATGTGCCGCCTGGTCAGAGCTGGTCCAGGTCTTTCATTTCAGGTGATTGGGGCCTCGCTATTTCCATGACCCCACAGTCCCGCCAGACGGTGCTGAGAGGAAGGAAAGTTCTCCAAAGCCACCAGCGATCTGGAGAAACGATGACTGGAAGGCGGAACCCTGCCTCCTGCTTAGTTAGTCCTGCGACCCTTCTCACTGCATAACTAGGCGATCCATCTTTATAGGAAAACGTGACCTGTCAAAATAAGACTTTACTCATAGCCTGTAAAATCGTTCTTTTTGTTTAAGGACTTCGATCACTTAGTTCTGGTCGGTGAGTCAGGATGATGAGACACAATCAGCACCCCCATGACTATCTGCGATAATAGCATATGGCCTTGTGTCATCTACGGGACCACTTGCCCTCCTGTGACCGTCTCCATTAAGATGCCTTTGGACTCGAACATCAGCTCTTCACTCATCAACACTGAGGTTAAGAAACCCATCCTAGCTTAGCATCACTTCCTTCCTTTTAAACCCAGAGGTCTTTGGATGGCTGCTCAGTCCCCACTGTTCTGAGTTGCATTGTGCTCCCCCCGAAGAGGCTGAAATCCTAGACCCCAGGATCCGTGAATGTGACCTTATTTGGAAATAGAATCTTTGCAGATGATGACGTTAAGGTGAGGCCATTAGGGTGGACCTTATTGCAATACAACTAAGTCCTTACAGAAACGGGAAATTTGGGCTGAGACAGACAAGTCAGAGGGAAGAGGAGGATGTGAAGCCACAGGGACAATGCCATGTGGAGACAGAAGATTAGAACCATGCACTACAAGCAAAGCCCAGCCAGCCACCAAAAGCCAGGGCAGAGGCAGGTAGCAGATTCTTCCCTGACAGCCTCAGAAGGAACCAAAGCTGCCGACACCCTGATCTCAGGCATCCAGCCTCCAGGACTCTGAGTTAACCCATTGCTGTTGTCTAAGCAACTGGGTGGTACCTGTTCCAGCAGCCCTAGGGCACTAATCCACCTCCCTAAAGGGGTAGGGAGTGCAGGGTTCCTTTTGGGGGTTACTTCTTGGGTTTTTTGTTTTTTTCTTTTGCTGAAGGCAGTTCTGAGGTCACAGACCATAAACTGTGTTTGGAGAACATCCCCATGGGTGATCTCAAATGAAAATAAGATTCGCACCCTGGTGGGTGTGGCTCGGTGGATTGAGCACTGGTGTGGGAACTGAAAGGTCACTGGTTCAATTCCCAGTCAGGGCGCACACCTGGGTTGTGGGCCAGGGCCCCAGTTGAGGGCATGCAAGACGCAACCAAATGATGTTTCTCTCCCTCTCTCCCTCCCTTCCCCTCTCTCTGAAAATAAATAAGTTTAAAAAAGAAAAGATTTGCAACCTTTAGGTTGTAACTACTCAAACTTTGCTTTTCAGAGATCTTTTTGAATTTCTAGTGTTATTTCATCTTTATTTCTAAATACGACTTAATCAGTACCCCAAGAGTTGGTTTTTGCCCTTGGTTTTTAACACACTAGACCCTCAATTAATGGTTGTTTGCTGAATCTAATGAGGCTCTATTTGGCCTTTTGTTTGGAAGTTCTAGAAAATACTCTGTGTGGTTCACAGTGGGAACTTTATCAATATTCAGATGAATTAATAGAGGAGACACATGACAACATAAAGATAAGCCAAGACACTTTGTAGCAGCTAGAGTTAACTTTACTCTATTTCAGTATTTTGCAGAGTAGAGATTTTTTTTTTCATTATTTTCTAGATTATTCCAGGGTTGGGCAAAAGACTTTGTGATAGTATTTAATTGTATATTAACAGAAAGCTACCAGCTAAGGGTTAATGAATTTGGAACATATGGTAAACGCTCACCTGAGGTTATAAATTTTTATTGATTTTAGAGAGAGAGAAAGGGGGGGCTGGAGAAAGAGACAGAGGAACATTGATGTGAGAGAGAAACATCGATTGGTTGCCTCTGGTATGTGCCCCTACCCGCGATCGAACCACAACCCAAGTATGTGCCCTGACTGGAATCGAACCCAACGACGCTCCAACCACCTGAGCCACCCGGGCAGGGCCATATGGTAAACAAACTTTTTGACCCTTGTGCACACTTTTTTTGGGGGGGGAGGCGGGAGCGATAGCAAGGAAGGTTGTACAGTGATATAGTTTCTAACACTAAGCAGAAAATTGTAAAATAGCATCTAATGTCCTTGCTTGACTCGAAGGTCTGCAAAGGCTACGTTATACGTGTTCCTCAGAGAGGTTTGTGTGAGGCTACCTGGGGGGACCAAGATGGACAGCTTTTAACAGGCAAGAGTGCAGTCGCAAGGCTCTGCAGGGCGCCTCAGCCTGCCAGCGCGATGTGCTTCTCCGGGCAGCGGGCATCTCTCAGGCCCCTGCACACGCTGGGCCAAGAGGAGAGTGGGGGTTGAACATAAGCATGCTTTATCCACTAAAGTTTTATTTAAGCTTGTCTTTCAAGGAAATAAGCACATCTTTCTGGAGTTTCCAGTTCATATACTGCCTGAGAATGTTTGGCAGATTTTTCTATTAATTGAAGAGTTACCGCACTAAATTGAAATTGGCCTTTGAGTGGTGTGCCGCAAAGCCTTGCTTTAGGCAACGTCAAAGACATGGCACAAGGACACCTGCAAGTCTTGCAGAACTCTTGGGCAGCTGGCAGTCCAACCTCAGCCCACCCACGCCCACTTTCGTCACCTCATGGCGGCCACCTTGCCTTCTCCAAAGTGTCCAGGCCCTCCCGCTTGCTCTGGGGCTCAGGTGCCCACCTGGGAGAGCCCAAGAAAATACAGACAGCCTAGTCAAATGCAAGTTCCAGAGAAACAACAGAACTCAGAGATGCAGAAAACAGATTTGTAGTTGCCAGAGGCAATAGTTGAGGAATTAGGAAAATGAATGAAGGTGGTCAAAGGTACAAGCTTCCAGTTACAAAATAAATAAGTCCTGGGGATGCCCTATACAGCACGGTGACCAGAGTTCATACTACTGTATTGCATATTTATAAGTGGCTAAGGGATTAGATGTTAAGAGTTCTCATCACAAGGGAAATAAATATAAATACCTCCAGTGATGGATGTTAACTAGACTTGTTGTGGTGATCATTTTACAATTACAAAACTATCAAATCTTTATGTTGTACTCATGAAAGTAATATAATGTCCTATGTCAATTATATCCCAATATTATTTTTTAATTTAAGAGAAATGGTAAATACTTTCTTAGCGGAAGTATGCTCCAACCGCTGCAAACTTATACTAAAAAATTATTCGTGGTTTACTCATCACCCAGCTGCCTCAGATTCATTTGCCAGGTGGCTTCGACGTCACTTCCTCAAAGATGCCTCCTCACGGCCCAATCTAAAGAAGGTTATCTCCTCATTCTCCTTCAGACCACCCCATTCTTCTCTTTCATCCCACCCTCATCATTTTGCATTTATAGTTCTAGGTTCACATTTATTTGAGTCAAGTCTGTCTTCCCCGTGAAGGCAAGAACCAATCCCTTTTGCTTGCTATTATAATATCCAGTGTCTGGCACTTAATGCTCAGTATTCGTTTATTGAATGGATGAACGAATGAATGAATCAATGGGGAAAGAAAAATCTTTATACTTGTAAAATAAAATATATAATTTTCATAATTTGTAAAATCAAAATATATCTTTTTATTTGGTAGAATAGCTAACTCTCTAAGCAGGTTCACAAAGAAAAACAGATTCCTCAGGAATTTAATAAAATGCTCACAGACTATGTGGAGAGTAATGTTAAAGTACCTGAGATCATGTTGTGTACAGTTACATGTTATAAAACAGATGTTCAGAGAATCATATATTAGCCCTAGGTTAATCTAATTCAGATAATTTTGCTAATAGATCTGCTGTTTGTTCTAAGGTAGAATTCTGAATAGAAAGGTTATTAATTCCAATCTAGTGTTAAAATTGTTAAGTTAAAACAATCCTCATTCCTAGCCATTAACTGGAATATGAGCTGCAAATAGTTCACCCAGCTAGACAGTTAAACCCATCTAGTACATGGTACAATATGTCTTATAACACATAATAAATTTAGAAAAGAATATAGTTGTAATAGTTCATGGAGGATGTTTGTTAGTTCTCCCCAGCTATAAAGAGCTAAGGAACTAAAATGACTTACAATTTTAGAGAAAATAGTATCTTTGTATATAGACTTCTGGCCAAGATGGAGCTGTAGATAGACACACTATGCTTCCTCCCACAACCAAAAGAAGGACAATATCAAATTTAAAAACAAAAAAACAACCAGAATTGCCATAAAATTAAACTGTATGGAAGTCCGACAACCAAGGAGTAAAGAAGAAACACTCACCCAGACCAGCAGGGAGGGCGGAGATGGGCAGCCAGGTGGAGAGGACTCACGGTGAGGCAGCGGCTGGTGGACCGGGGGTCCCACATTCTTGTGTGAATAAACCAGGAGGAACAACTGGGGAGTGAGACAGACCCACAACCCAGGGTTCCAGCGGGGAAATAAAGCCTCAAATCTCTGACTGAAAACACCTGTGGGGGTTGCAGCTGCAGTGGGAGAAACTCCCATCCTCACAGGAGAGCTGGTTGGAGAGACCCACAGGGTCCTAGAATATACACAAGCCCACCCACCCAGGAATCAGCACCAAAAGGGCGCAATTTGTTTGTGGGTAGCCGGGAAGTGACTGAAAGCTGGCAGAGAGCGCAGCAAGCAGCACTGTTCCCTCTCAGACCCCTCCCCCACAGACAGCATCACTACCCAGTGATGTAGGTTTCCCTGCCCTGGCGAACTCCTAAGCCTCCACCCCTTATGCAACAGGGGCCCCCAGACCAAAAAAAAAAAGGGGGGGCCAAATGAATGAACAGATCAAAGCTCCAGAGAAAGTACAACTAAGCGATGAAGACATAGCCAACCTATCAGATGCACAGTTCAAAACACTGGTAATCAGGATGCTCACAGAAATGGTTGAGTATAGTTACAAAATAGAGGAAAAAGTGAAGGCTATGAAAAGTGAAATAAAGGAAAATGTACAGGGAACCAACAGTGATGGGAAGGAAACCAGGACCCAAATCAGCAGCTTAGACCAGAAGGAAGAAATAAACATTCAATCAGAACAGAACAAGAATTCAAAAAAATGAGGAGAGGCTTAGGAACCTCCAGGACATCTTTAAACATCCAACATCTGAATCATAGGGGTGCCAGAAGGAGAAGAGAAAGAGCAAGAAATGAAAAACTTATTTGAAAAAATAATGAAGGAAAACTTCCCCAATCTGGCCAAGGAAAAAGACTTCCAGGAAGTCCAGGAAGCTCAGAGAGTGTGGAAGAAGTTGAACCCTAGGAAGCACACACCAAGGCACATCATAATTACATTACCCAAGATGAAAGATAAGGAGAGAATCTTAAAAGCTGCAAGAGAAAAGGAGACAGTTACCTACAAAGGAGTTCCCATAAGACTGTCAGCTGATTTCTCAAAAGAAATTGTATAGGCAAGAAGGGACTGGAAAGAAGTATTCCAAGTCATGAAAGACAAGGACCTACATCCAAGGTTACTCTATCCAGCAAAGCTGTCATTTAGAATGGAAGGGAAGATAAAGTGCTTCCCAGATAAGGTCAAGTTAAAGGACTTCATCATCACAAGCTCTTATTATATGAAATGTTAAAGAGATTTATGTAAGAAACAGAAGATAAAAAATCCGAACAGTAAAATGACAGCAAACTCACAACTATCAACAACTGAACCTAAAAAAAACAAAAACACAAACAAACTAAGCAAACAACCAGAAGAGGAACAGAACCACAGAAATGGAGATCACATGAAGGGTTATCAGCAGGGGAGTGGGAGGAGGAGAAAAGGGGGAAAGATACAGGGAATAAGTGGCATAAATGTTAGATAGAAAATAGACAGGGGGAGGTTAAGAATAGTATAGGAAATGTAGGAGCCAAAGACCTTACATGAACGATCCATGAACATGAACTAAAGGTGGGGGGAATGCAGGTGGGTAGGTGGGTGCAGGGCAGAGGGGAATAAAGGGAGGGAAATGAGACAACTGTATTAGCATGATCAATAAAATATATTAAAAATAACTTCATATATATACATGTATGTGTATATATATACCAAAAATAATATATACACAAAATATATATTTACCAAAATAACTTTACAGATTCATACATATATATATGAATATATATAAACAGTATATATATTCTGGTCTAGCTATAAGCCATAGGAGAAAGTCGTTGGTACATGGACCAACGATTTTCTCCTACGGCTTATAGCTCTGGCAAGATGGGTATTTTCTAATTGAGAATCCAACATCAACCTCTGACGGACATGCGGGTATCTCCTATTTAACGATCCATCACTAAATGTCAAATCGCAGCTGCCACTCTAAGAGCAGTTTTAGAACAGACAGGTCAGGGTTGGCTCAACTCAGACGAAGTGAAGAGAATGGTTGGACCAACAGTTTAGGTGGGATATTGGCATGAGTTTAATTTACTGGAGGATGGTTCAATTTCACTTCTTTTTAGCTTCATGGCCATGTGACTGGACTTATAAATTGGATCTCATTCAACAGTTGCAATTGTACATATTTTCCTTTTTTAAATAATGCCCAAGCCCACTGTCAGATAAATTAAAATCTCTCATCTTAGTCCACATTTACAGGATAATGGCCTCATCATTGATTCTACTCGGCTTTGTAGTTGTTTGCTAAAAACACAAGCTTATACAGCAAAAGTTAGGAATATATGTATTTAAAATTTTCAAATATCTTCACTTAACCTTTTTCATTTTAGCTGTCAGCCTCCATCCAGTGTCATACTTTAAGGGAATATAAGTAAGGAAATTTGTGAACACATGTCATATAATCATTGCTGGCTATTTATCTAATATTTTCTATAGAATATATATCTAATAAAAGATAGTATTTGGCATTACATACACAGACATACGCTACTAAAATTAGGTTTGTTTTTGCCACAATCTCAGGTTTGTACAGGCTGGACCAGCAGTAGGTTTACAGTTGTGAGTATGCAAAATACAGAGTTTATTCTTTTATCATTATTTATTAATTATTGTATTAGTTTTCATACAACTGTAAACCTACTTTGGCCCCACCTTATGTATCTAAAATATGTAAAATTCCAAACCTGTGCTTTTATTTTCTATTATTATGCTTTAATGGCACAATTGCATTTTTCGCCAATATTCAGGCGAAGTGAAAGCGCCATACAACGCGGTGGTGGTGTGGTTCCTGTCCCTGTGGGTCTGTTTCCACATTCCCAGATGAACTTGAAACAATTGTATCCACTTGCTTAGCAAAAGCTGCTTCATTTGCCTTGTTTCAAAATGGTCTGCGGACAGAAAAAAATCCACTGCAAATAAAGACAAAAAAATATTCAAGACTATATGTTATTTTTCACATTTTTTAACCAGGTTGGGCTGTTTTATAAAATAACCTCAACTTTCACACTTTGGGAGTGTGACGAAAGGCATCGCAGGGGTCTGTGCATCCTGGACACTCTGGCCGGTGGCCCAGTGTGGCAGGAGCGCTGTTAAGGCCAGTGTGGCCATTCTGGGTCGGTGTCTTTGTCAGGACAGCGAGCTGTGTCTGGCCGGGGTTCCACGTGCCTTTCCTCTCCCAGTGGCAGAAGAGAAACGGAGTCTTCTTTCAGCAGTTTCGACAGGCTGAAGGTCGTCCTATGAGCTGTGCTTTGTAACGTTTAACACCAATTTGCTTTTTTAGTTAGTACATACAAGGGTCAAATTAGGTAAAGCACTTGATAGAGTTTGTTCATGGAAGCTGAGTACCATTTTGACTTGTGTTTCTTTAAAAATTCAACAGCTGAGATGTCTGTCTGTGTCCAATGTAAGAAACCCAGTGGAGGAGCGGTGTGTGTGTGTGTGTGTGTGTGTGTGTGTATGTTTCAGATGACGTTCCTATGTATACCAGTTTACATTTAGCAAATAAATAAATACTGTTACTTAAAGGACTGTCTTTAACCTCATGGAGAAGAGGCTAATTATTTTTCTTTGCAAATTAGCAAATAAACTTAATGTGACTGGTGATATTGTTGTTGCTGAATCTAAATGACTGTTTTCAACGTAAACATGTACTCAGTGCTCTTTTTTAACATAATTTCCCCCCTGACTAGTGTAGCTCAGTGGATTGAGCCTGTGAACCCAAGGGCCACGGGTTTGATTTCCAGTCTAGGGCACATGCCTGGGTTGTGGGCCAGGTCCCCAGTTGGGGGCATGAGAGAGGCAACCACACATTGATGTTTCTCTCCCTCTCTTTCTCTTTCCCATCCCTCTCTCTAAAAATAAATCAATAAAATCTTTAAAAAACATAATTTTTCAATTAGCAATATATTCACATGGTTCAAAAATAAACAATATAACACAGTGTAGAATGAAAGGTCTTGTTTCTGTCTCCCCCCCCCCACTATTCCCAACCCTTCGTCCATACCTTTCTGTTTTCTTCCAGAGCTTTGAAGATGTTCTTTATATTCAAACCGTAACACATCAGCACTTTTGAAAATTTATATAGGTGAAAAAAAATCAAATTGTGATTAAAAAGTAGTGATTGATTCTTTGAATATCCTGACGCAGTTCACTTGAGATATTCCAGTTTTTTGACTCCTAAGTTAGGATTCTTTGTTAAAATATTTAAAATTATATACATATCTGTATGAACTTAATAATTTTTCAAGGAGAAGTTAAATGTTAAGAGTTGTGTGAGAAATTTTGAAGTCGGATTTTTTTCCCTCACTAGGTGGCGCTCATGTGCCTAGAGGTCAGGGAGGGAGTTGCCTGCTTTCCACAGATGCACAGTTCACTAGTAACACACGGTTACCATGGAGACCTGCAAGGTCACAAGGAGGGAGAGGCCTCCCTATTTTCTCTTCTCTAAAGAAAGATGGTTCTAGTCATAATTCTCCTCTGCACTATACATAACCTTCCAAGTGAAGTGAAAGTGTTGTAGTTTCCTCTTCAGGCTGAGAGCTACCTTATATAAGGTTTGTACCAGGCAAGAAAAGGTCATGGCAACTGTCACTTTGGCCTGGGTGGAAAAAAAACCTGGGTAAATTCACCTGCCGGTTGAATTTATTATAGAGAAGCTCCCTATAGGACATGGATGGTCTGGAAGATGTTCTCCCACTTTCTCTGAGAACCTGACCACCCAACAGCAAAAAGCTTTTAAACATGCTTAGGTGGCATCACCTCCCTTACACATTGACATGTCCTCTCTCCTAAAAAGGGACCTGAGTGCTTTATCCTGTCTGATTCTCACAGCCCCTCCCCACGAGACAAATAGAACATTCCAGGCCTGGGTAACCTATAATCCAAGTGTTTCCACGGACTACTGAACCCTGTCAGGAAGTCAAGAAGCCCAACAGGCAACAGGGGAAGAAAAAAAAAATGTAAAAATGTAAACCAAGATAGAGCAAAGCTAGAAACACACTAGTGCACTTTTTATTAAATGTCTTTAATTCTGCACGAATCAACTTTTCGTGCTTCGATTCACCAGACGCTTTTTGCGCAGCTACTCTGTGCCTGGCTCTGTGCTGTTTGCCCTGGACGCCCAGGTGGGTTAGACTGCCCCTGTGTCTCAGGCCTGATGGGAAAACGAACTCTCTTCTGGAGTGCTCTGTCTTAATCAAAACTCCACCGTCCTCACAGCATTGTTCCCACTCTGCTCCGTGTCTTTCTATACCCAGCTCTCTGCCACACCAAAATCTCTCTCAGATGGACCTCTTTTAGGGCACCTTTTGGCTCAGATACTTCCCTAAGCCATGGGCTCTACTGGATTCCAAATGTGTAGTGTGTAAGTGTTTGCATGTCACCTTAACCTGGGGACAACTTCAAGTCACGTGAGTGTCAGTTCTCCTGTTCCGAACGATTTTGAGCTCTGAGAACAATGTCTCCTGGATCTTTTGCACACAACTTGCGACCTCGGGTCTCATTGGCTGAAATGCTATATTTAATGTTTTATTGGGAGAAACAAAGAAAAGCCAATTGCAGAAGACACTTTTGGAAACAGGGGACAAGAAGGTCAAAGGCCATCAGCTAATCTTTGGTTGGGGGGCTCTTCCGAGTGACAGCTGCCCAGTAGGGTTGTGGATGACATGGGAAAGCCCCTGGCTGATGCCCAGGGTCATGCCAACTATTGTGAGAGTCGTTTGTGCCACTGGCTTCCAGAAACAACACAAATGCACAAGTGTCCCACATTCTTGCTCCCCAGTTAATTTTTTTGAAGAAGAAGAAGAAGAGAGGGAGGAGAACAAAATTAAGAAAACCCAACATTCTCAGCTCCCTGGTGTTGCTGAGCTTATGAAGATTTTGTTTGCACGTTCCTTCCCCCAAAGTGGGAGGAAAGTGGGGGAGGACAGGAAGAAGGCGTCCTCTCCCCACAGGACCACGAGGAAGACTCTCACCCCTGTGATGACGTCATGGCACATTATGGGGTGTCCGATCTTGGGACTCCACAGTGGCAAGGAAAAGGAGCACTCCACTCCGGCAAGGATACAGGGAGTTGAGGCGAAGCATCAGAGTGAAAGTCCCTTGAGATGAAATGCACTCCCGGCTGGCACAGAGCAGGGACCACGCTACATCTTCAGGACAAGGCAGCTGCATTTAATTGGAACTAAAATGCGAGAGTCAGGAGAATTGCCTGATGCTCCTCCATGCCTGGTGTACTGTGCCTTCCTCCCGTGTGAGTCTAACCTAAATGCAAAGAAGGGCAGAGCTGCACATTTCTAAGTGCCTAGGTGGAAGTCATAAATTAGGTGATAACACGATTGGGCCTGCTTGCCCTTCAGCGCCTCCATTCTGCAGCCAGGCACAAGGGGACCCTCCACGGTATACCTTAGCCCTCAGAGGTGGGCAATAATGCAGTCTTTCCCTACACATGACTTTCCCAGCATTTCTCCTTCTTTAATTTTCTCTTTGGGGGATGGTTGGCTTTGACTGAGCACCCATTCACACCAAACAAATCTCCTTTACAATCTGGCGTGTCAATCAGCCATATGGGCTTTCCCAAATAAAAAGGGGCGGTGATGGGCAGTTCTTTCCCTCGGCCCCCAAACTCCAAGAATCTTGTAACCAAATCATATCCTAATTGGTATTTATTGGGGATGGCAGGCAGTGAATGGTGGTGATTAAAATGAGAGAGAGAGGTAGGAAGATGTATCTAGAGCAATTTTTGATCTTAAGACATGTAGAGTTGAAGCAGACAGAAAACACAAACACTTCAAAAACTAAATAATGACTGGTGGCAGTGAGGCACAAAATGTTCTAGGAACCCTGAAGAGGACACCGTTGCCTTGGTAAGAAGCCTCACAAGAGGTCAAGGAACTTGACAGGTCTCAAAGAATGAACACAGGTCTCAGGGAGATGCTGGAAACCCATCTCTGGTGAACGAATGGCGTTTTACAGACTGGGTTGAGTGGAGTCGACGAAACCGTGGGGCAGACGCTGGCAATAAATTGGAAATGTGGACCGAGGCCAGAGAGTGGAAGGAAACTAAGGCACTTGGACTTTATCCTGGTGGTAATGAAGAGATAATGAAGATTTTTAATTAAGGGTTTGGCATGATTAAAGGGTGTTTTAGGGAGATTACTGTGGCAGCAGTGAATTGGAAGGGGGGAAACAAGTAAGCGATTAGTT
>PVKU01001870.1:228969-264248 GCA_004027475.1 Anoura caudifer | reverse complement strand
AGTTTTCTCTGGCCTACTGTCCTCAGAGGTGCCCCTAGATTCTCTGCCCAGGGACCCAGGCACGAACTGTGGTCGTGCGCCCACAAGTCCCGATGATCCCTGAGTCTTCCTTGCACAGGTTTCAACTGTCCCAGGAACAGGGCTCACCCCCTATGGTGCCCAGCGACTGCGCGCTCTGTCGCACCGGGTCTCCCTTGGCACGCTGATGCCCCGAACTCCTAGCAGCTGTTTACAATGTTGCCCGGGCGCAGACCAAGGTGCTCGCTCCAGCTCCCGCGTTCGTTCCCCCCGGGGCTATGAGGTCTTAACTCCTGACTGAGATTTCAAGCGACCAGGTTTATGCTGGCGTGGCGGGTCGCTGCTTGTCTGCCCCGGGAGCGAATGTTCCTGCTTCCTCCCCTGCGTCTTTCGGCCCTGGCCTGGTTTCTCAGCCCCGACCCCGGTCTCCAAGCTGCCGGGTCCCTGCTTGGCTGATCAGGGAGCGGCTGGTTTTACAATGTCGCCCGGGCACAGACCACGGTGCTCGCTCCAGCTCCCGCGTTCGTTCCCCCCGGGGCTATGAGGTCTTAACTCCTGACTTAGATTTCAAGCGACCAGGTTTATGCTGGCGTGGCGGGTCGCTGCTTGGCTGCCCCGGAGCGAATGTTCCTGCTTCCTCCCCTGCATCTTATGGCCAGCCCTGGCCCGGTTTCTCGGCCCCCGCCCTGGTCTCCGCACCGCCGGAGTACTCTCCTTACCGTCCGGTTTTTCAACGTCCACTGCAATTTTCGATAATCTGTTTTCAAATATGCTGTGTTTCTGGTGTCTGTTTGCTGTGCTGCTTTGAGAAATGTCCCGGTTTAAGACCTATGTGTGGAAGGCAGAGATGTACGTCCTCTTACCATGCCGCCATCTTGCCAATAATGAGAGACACTTTTCCATGAGGCGGTGCACGTAAGGAACCTTGACCCCTGTGGCCTCTGTGTTCTCTGCGTAGGACCGGGGTCTCCGAGGGCTTCTCCGTGAAGCGGCGGGCAGTGCCAGCTCTCTTCACCTCCCTGACTGCCAGGCTTGCCCTGTCCGTGGCTCCTGGCCCCTCCGCCCCTTGCTAGCCCCCGAGTCTTCCTCCTTGTTCTCGCCTCCCGGCTCCAAAGCCTGAGCTGTCGCCTTGCAGCCCCAACCTGCCCAGGCTACAGAGGACATTTCATCTTTTCTTATGGCTGAGTAGTATTCCAGTGTATATATGTACCACATTTTCTTTATCCAATCATCCATGAAAAAACACAAGTTGTTTTTATATCTTGGCTTTTATGTTTCAATGAACATAGTGGCACATATATCTTTACAAATAAATGTTTGCAAAATTTTCCTGGGTCTTATGGTAACTCCATTCTTAATTTTTCAGTAATATCTATATTGTTTTCCATAGTGATTATACCAATTTACATTCTCATCAGCAGCATACAAGGGATCCCTTTTCTCACATCTTCTTCAATGCTTGCTATTTCTTGTGTTATTTACAATAGCCATTATACCATGCATGAAGTGGTATCTCAGTTTAGCTTTGATTTGTATTTCACTCATAGCTAGTAGTGTTGAATATTTTTTGATATATCTGTTAGCTGTTTGTATCTCTTCTTCGGAAAAGGGTCTTCTTGGGCCCTCTGCCCATTTCTTTATTGGATTGTATGCTTTTTGTTGTTGAGCTGTGTGGTTCTTTATATATTTTGGACATTAGCCCCTTACTGGAGGTGTAGTTTACAAATATATTCTTCCATATCATTGTTTGTCTTTTTTGTTTTGTTGGTGGTTTCTTTTGTTTTGCAGAACCTATTTAATTTAATGCAGTCTCACTCATTAATTTTTTTTCTTTTACTTCCCTTGCCTTTAGGGTCAAATTTATAAAAGTCTCCTAACCCCAAGTCAACAAGTTTAATAATCATGCTTTTTTTCTATATTTTTTGTTTGAGGTCTTATATTTTTATTCACTTTTTTGTGAATGAACTCAGATAGCAGTCTAGTTTCATTCTTTTCTTTCTTTTTTAAAATTTTATTTTTGTTTTAATTGTTGTTCAAATAAAGTTTCCTGCCTTTTACCCCCATTCCAGCCCACCCTCTCCACCCCTCTCCACCTCCCTCCTGTTTCCATACACACTTGTTATTGTCCATGTGTCCTTTATACTTGTTTCTGAAAACTGTTCACTTTCCCCCCCTGAAATCCTCTCCCCTCTACCCTCTGGTCACTGCCAACCTGTTCTCAATTTCAGTGTCTTTGATTATATTTAGCTTGTTTGTTTGTTTTATTGATTAGTTTCCTATTAAATGTGAGATCATATGGTATTTTTCATCCACCACCTGGCTTATTTTGTTTAGCATAAAGCTTTCTACTTCCATCCATGCTGTTGCAAAGGGTAGAAGTTCCTTCTTTCTTTATGCTGCATAGAATTCCATTCTGTAAAAGTACCACAGTTTTTTGATCCATTCATTTACTGATGGACACCTAAGTTGCTTCCAACACTTGGCTATTGTAAATTGTGCTGCTATGAATATTGGGATGCATAGGTCCTTTTGGATTGGTGTTTCAGAGTTCTTAAGATATTATCCTAGCAGTGGAATTCCTGGGTCAAAAGGCAGATCCATTTTTGGTTTTCTGAGAAAATTCCATATTGTTTTCCATAGTGAAACAGACAGATAGACAAATGGAACAGAACAGAGAGCCCAGAAATAAACCCAAGTCTCCATGGTCAATTAATATTCAACAACGTGGGCAGCAACATAAAATGGAGTAAAAATAGCCTCTTCAACAAGTGGTGTTGAGAGAGCTGGACAGCTATATGCAAAAAAATGACACTCGAGCACCAACTTATGCCATATGCAAAAATAAATTCAAGGTGGATAAAAGACTTAAATGTAAGACATGACACCATAAAAGTCCTTAAGGAAAACACTGGCAGGAAAATCTCAGACTCTCCACACAACAACATCTTCACTGATATGTCTCCTAGAGCAAGGGACATAAAGGAAAGAATGAACAAATAAGATATCATCAAAATAAAAAGCTTTTGCATGGCTAATGAAAACAGGATTAAAAAAAAGAAAACCAACCATACAGGAAAACATTTGCCAATGGTACCTCAGACAAGGGTTTAATCTCCAAAATATATAAAGAACTCACATGATTCTTCTCCAAGAAGACAAGCAACCCAAATACAAAATGGGCAAATGACTTGAACAGACACTTCTCCAAGGAGGACATACAGAGAGTCCAGAGACGTATGAAAAGATGCTCAATATCGTTAGCTATCAGAGAGATGAAAACCACAATGAGATACCACCTCACACTGGTCAGAATAGCCATCATAAACAAAGCAACAAGCAACAAACATTGGAAAGGGTGTGGATAAAAGGGAACCCTAGTGCATTGTTGGTGGGATTGCAGACTAGGTTTATTCTTTTCAATATATCATTCTAATTTTCCCAACAGCATTTATTTTTCCTTCTTTAAATTATATTTTATTGATTATGTTATTACAGTTTTTCCAATATTTCTTCCTTTGTTTCTTTCCACCCAGAACCCTCCACTCCCTCAGGCAATCCCCACACCATTGTTCATGGCTGTTGGTCATGTGCATAAGTTCTTCAGCTACTCCATTTCCTATATTGTACTTTACATTCACATGGCTATTCTGTAACTTCCTATTTGTACTTCTTAATCCCCTCACCACTTTACCCATTTCCCCACACCTCCTCCCATCTGGAAACCATCAAAATGCTCTCTGTATCCATGATTCTTTTTTTTCCTTGTTCTCTGTTTTTAGATTCAGCTTTTGATAGATATGTATTTATTGCCATTTTATTGTTCATAGTTTTGATCGTTTTCTTAAATATGTCCCTTTAACATTTCATATAATAATGGTTTGGTGATGATAAACTCCATTAGTTTTTACTTGTCTGAGAAGTTCTTTATCTGGTCTTTGATATCTTTGCTGGATAGAGCAATTTTGGCTGTAGTTCCCTACTTTTCATAACTTTGAGTATTTCTTACCAATCCCTTCTAGCCTGCAAAGTTTCTTTTGAGATATCAGCTGACAGTCTTTTGAAACTCCCCTGTAGGTATCTAACTTCTTTTCCCTTGCTGCTTTTAAGATGTTCTCTTTACCTTTAACCTTTGGCATTTTAATTATGATGTATCTTGGAGTGGGTCTCCGCATCCATCTTGTCTGAAACTCTCTTTGTTCCCTGAACTTGCATGTTTATTTCTTTCACCAAATTAGGGAAGTTTTCTTTCATTATGTTTTTGAATAGATTTCTAGTTGTTTGCTCTTTTTTTTTTTCTCCTTCTGGTACCGCTATAATGCAAAAGTTGGAATACTTGAAGTTTCCCCAGAGGCTGCTTACACTATCCTTGTTTTTTTTTTTGGGGGGGGGGTTGTTTTCTTTTTAATTTTTTTCTTGTAATTGTGATTGATTGT
Source organism: Anoura caudifer (assembly GCA_004027475.1). Classification (NCBI taxonomy): domain Eukaryota; kingdom Metazoa; phylum Chordata; class Mammalia; order Chiroptera; family Phyllostomidae; genus Anoura; species Anoura caudifer. The sequence continues at coordinate 259,797 of PVKU01001870.1, read as the reverse complement.
GTTTTGCTTCCTTATGTTCCAAATCACTAATTTTATTCTCAGCTTCACCCACTCTACTGTTGTTTCCCTGTAAAGTGTTCTTTATTTCAATTAGAGTATCTTTCATTTCTGATTGGATTATTTTTTATGCTTTTGAGATCCTCACTAAGTTCCTTGAGCATCATTTTAACAAGTGTTTTGAACTCTGCATCTGATAGATTGTTTACCTCCTTTTCATTTAGTTATTTTTCTGGAATGTTGATCTTTTCTTTCATTTGTGCCATGTTTCTCTGTCTCCATATTTTGTCAGCTTCCCCTTGTTTGTTGCTATGTATTAGGTAGAGTTGCTATGACTGCCTGTCTTGGTGGCACATCTTAATGTAGTAGGTGTCCTATAGGGTTCAGTGGTACAGCCTTTCCTATCACCCAACCTGGATATTGAGGTTCACCCTTCGTTTGGGCTGAGCACACCCTCCTCTGGTAGTTGAGCTTTGATTGCTATTGGCAGGTCAGTGGGAGGGATGTACCATGAGCCAGCCAGCTTCAAGGACTGGTGGTGACCACTGACCATCAACCTCTGCCCTCTGTTGAGAATAGCTGTGCAGGGGCAGGGTGGTGGAGTTCCAACATGTCTTTAGCTATCCACTTGGTGCACATGCCCTGGGTTTCCTGGGTAGTGCAGGCCAAGATCAGGCACCACCTGTGTTTATCCTGGGGCCAACTGCCTAGGCCCAAAGCAATATGAGATGGCTTCTATTTGTACTGGGCTTGGAGATTCCCAGGAGAAGCAAAGTTGTAAATGTAGGCTGACTGCTACTAGTTCCAGGCCTTGGACCACTTAACAAGAAGTATGGGGGCTGGGGACTCACTGACATTGGCTGTTGTTTGTTTTAGAGTATTTAGGAAGTTGTGAAGCATGAGGTAAGACTGCAATTCATAAGAAAAATTGGGTGGGTCTGTAATTTGGGTGGGTTGGAGCCTCAGGTGATGGCCAGAGTGGGACAAACAATGTTAGCCAGTTTGGTGGAGTCTCTGATATGTCACTGGCCTGCTGGTTCTGTGGTTCTGTGGCTCTGTGGGGGAGGGTTCAAAGAAGAGACAATGGCCTTTGCTTACTTTTCTGTCTGGAAGAAAGCTGTCCCCCAGCTCTCACCTTGATGCCAGATACTTCATTCCTCCCTCTATGCCACTAGTGCCTTTCAAGCTGCTACCCTACTGCTAGAACTCATAGGGGTTGAGTCTGAATAAGTCCATGTGAGGGTTCTTTAAGAGGAACTGCTTGGGACTCCAAAAGTTTCTTCCACTGACTCAGTCCTTGCTGGTTTTTGCAGCCAGAAATTATGGGGACTTATCTTCCTGACACTGGAACCCCAGGACTGGGGTCCTGGTGTAGGGCTGGGATTCCTTTCCCCTGAGATATCTCTCCCAAATTTTTATCCACCCCATGTGCATGTGGAACCAGTCCATTCTTTGTCTCTCCCCCTTCTATCAGTCTGGATGGATGCGGTTTCCTGAATTCCATAGTTGTTGACTTCCATCCAACTTGATTTCTGACAGTTCTGAGTGTTGGTTGTCTTGTATTTTGGGTGTAATTTTGATGTCCCAGCACCATTTATTGAAAAGGATTTTTTCCGCTCCATTGTATATTTTTGGCTCTTTTGTCAAAATTTTGCTCTGGACTCATATACATATACATGTAGGTTTATTTCTAGGCTCTCAACATTGTTCTTTGGGTCTATGTGTCTGTTTTTTTTTTTTTTTCCCAATGCAATACTACTTTGATTATTGTAGCTTTGTAGTATAATTTGAATCCAGGGAGTATGACACCTATAGCTTTGTTCATTTGTCTTAGGATTGCTTTGGCTATTTGGGATATTTTATTTATTTCATATGAATTTGATAATTGTTTCTTCTATTTCTTCAAAAAATGCCATTGAGGTTTTAATGGGTTTTACATTAAATCTGTATATTGCTTTAGGTGATATGGCCATTTTAACTATGTTGATTCTTCTAATCCATGAGCATGGAATATTTTTCCATTTCTTTGTTCTTCATTTTTTTTTTCAGTAATACTTTATATTTTTCACTGTATAGGTTCTTCACATTCTTTTCTAAGTTGATTCTTAAATACTCATTTTTTTGTTGCAATTGCAAGTGTAATTTTTAATTTTATTTTATTTTCTTAAATTGCATTGTTAGTACGTAGGAACACGGTGGATTTTTGTACATTGACTCTGCATCCTGCAACTTTACCATATTTGTTAATTGTCTCCAATTGTTTTTTTGGTGGAGTCTTTGGGGTTCCCTATATAAAGAGTCATTCAGGTTCCATAACTGCTCCACACCAGGCATCTATAGATTAAAGCATCAATAAAAAAATGTCAATTTTATTTCTTCACCAACCCAATTTGGATACCTTTTATATATTTTTCTTCTCTGATTGCTCTAACTAGCACTTCCAGTACTATGCTAAATAACAATGGTGAGAATGAGCATCTTTGTATTGTTCTTGATCTTAGAGGAAAAGTTTTCTTAAAGGGAAAAGTTTTCCTTTTTTTGTTTGTTTTTTGTTTTTGCCATTAAATAAGATATTAGCTGAGGTTTATCATAGATGTTTTTTATTATGTTGAGGTACATTTTTATATCCATTTATTGAGTCTTAATTATAAAATGGTGTCTTATATTGACAAATGCTTTGCCTGCGTCTATTGATATGTTCATATGACTTTTATTCTTTATTTTGTTAATATGGTGTATCACATTGACTGAATTGCATATGTTTAACCATCCTTGTGCTCATAGAGTGAACACCATTTGATAGTGATGTATTATCCTTAAATGTATTGTTGTATTTGCTAGTATTTTGTGTAGAATTTTTGTATCTATGTTAAAAAGGGATATTGATCTGTAATTTACATTTTTTTTGTGACGTTCTGCCAGATTTTGGTATCAGGATAATGTTGGCCTCATAAAATGTCTTTCCTTTAATTTTTGGAAAGTTTCAGAAGGATAGATATTAAAACTTTAAATGGTAGAATTTACTAGTGAAGTGATCTGGTCCTGAAATTTTACTTTTTGAGAAGTTTTTGCAAACTTTTTCAGTTCCCTTACTCTTTATCAGTCTATTTAGATTTTCCAGTTCTTCAGGTACAGTGTAGGGAGGTTATATATTTATCAGAACTTGTCCATTTTTCTAAGTTATCAAACTTAGTGGCATATAGCATTTTATAGTTTTTTATATAGTCTTTGTTCTGTGGTGTCTTTTGTCACTTCTCTTTTATTTCTAATTTTGTTTATTTGAGACTTTCCTCAACTTTTACCTTATTAAAGAACCAAACTTTTGTTGCATTACTTTTTTTCTATTATCTTTTTTGTTTAATTTGCCTCTAATTTTTATGATTTCTTCCTTTTACCAACTTTGGGCTTTGCTTATTCTGCATTTTATAGTTCTTTAAGATGAAATGTGAAGTTGTTGTTGTTTTATTTTTTTTTTGACATTTTTCTAGTTTCTTGATGTAGGTCTATAACAATATAAACTTTCCTTATCACTTTTGCTACATGTTCAAAGTTTTGGTATGTTGTATTGTCATTCTTATTTGTACCTAGGTATGTTTTGATCTCATATTTTATTTCATCTTTGACCTTTTCTTCTTTAGTAGCATGTTGTCTAATCACACATTTATTTTTTCCACTTTTGTCTTAAATTTTTTATTAATGTTCAAATACAATTGTCTCCATTTTCCCACCACCACTTTTATGTCCCTCCCACCGCCACCTCCCACCCTTGATACTACCCCACTTTGGCTTTGGCTGTAGGTCCTTTATACATGTTCATTGATAACTCTCTACCTTCTTTGCCTCATTATTTCCCTATCCCCTCCTTTCTGGTCAGTGTCACTTTGTTCTTAATTTCAATGTCTCTTTTTATATTTTGCTTGCTTGTTGGTTTTATTAATTAGGTTCCACTTACAGGTGAGACCATATGGTATTTGTTTTACACAACCTGGCTTCCTTCACTTAGCATAAGGTTCTCCAGTTCCATCCATGCTGTTGCAAAGGATAGGAGCCCCTTCTTTCTTTCTGCTGCATTAGTGTTCCATTGTGTAAATGTATCATACTTTTATGACCCACTCATTTCCTGATGGACATTTACATTGCTTCCAGCATTGGCTAATGTAAATTATGCTGCTATAAACATTGGGGTACATAGGTTTTGATTTAGTGTTTCAGGATTCTTAGTGTATAATCTCAGTAGTGGAATTGCTGGGTCAAAAGGCAGTTCCATTTTTAGTTTTCTGAGGAAATTCCATACTGTTTTCCACAGTGGCTGCACCAGTCTGCATTCCCACCAACAATGTACTAGGATTCTCTTTTCACTATAACCTTGACAGCAATTGTTGTTTGTAGTTTTATTTATGATGGCCATTCTGACAGGTGTAAAGTAGTATCTCACTGTGGTTTTAATTTGCTTCTCTCTGATGGCTAGTGATGCTGAGCATTATTTCACATGTGTATGGGCCCTCTGTATGTTCTCCTTGGGAATTCTCTGTTTAGGTTCTTTGCTCATTTTTTAGTTGAATCATTTGTCTTCCTGATGTGGAGTACAGTGATTTCTTTATGTATTTTAGAGATCAAACCCTTTTCTCACATATCATTGGCAAATGTATTTCCCATAAAGTGGGTCCCCTATTCATTTTGCTAATGGTATCTTTAGCAGTGAAGAAGCTTTTTATTTTGATGGAGTCCAATTTGTTTATTCTTTTCATTATGTTCTTTGCTCTAGGGGACATATCAGTGAAAATGTTGCTACATGGAATATCTGATATTTTCTTGCCTATGTTTTTATCAAGGACTTTTAAGGTATCACAACATATGTTTAAGTCTTTTATCCATCATGAGTAAATTTTCATGTATGTTATAAGTTGGTAGGAGAGTATCATTTTTTTTTTCACATAGCTGTCCAGATTTCCCAACATCATTTCTTGAATAGCCTAATTTTACTCCATTTTATGCTTCTGCTTGATTTGTTGAATATTAATTGACAATAGAGACTTGGGTTTATTTCTGGGGTCTCTCTTTTGTTCCATTGATCTACATGTCTGTTTTTATGCCAATACCATACTGTTTTGATTACAGTGACCTTGTAATATAGTTTGATATTAGATATGGTGATCCCTCCTATTTTGTTCTTATTTCTCAAAATTGCTGTGGCTATTCAGGGTCACTTATGGTTCCATATAAATTTTTGAAATGTTTGTTCTATATCTTTGAAATATGTTATTAGTACTTTAATAGAGATTGTGTTGAATCTAGAAATTGCTTTGGGTAGTATGGACTTGTTGATGATGTTAATTCTTCCAATCCATGAACACAGTATACGCTTCCATTTGTTTGTGTGTTCCTTAATTTAATTCTTCAGTGTTGTGTAGTTTTCTGAGTATAGGTCTTTTACCTCCTTGGTTAGGTTTATTCTTAGGTACTTTATTTTTTGTTGTTGTTGTTGCTCTAGCAGATGGGATTTTTTCCTGATTTATGTTTCTTATATTTTATTTTTGGTGTACAAATATGCCTTCAATTTCTGAATAGAGGCTTTGTATTCCGCTATTTTGACAAATCCATTTATTAGGTCAAGTGGTTTTTTATTGAAGTGTATAGAGTTTTTAGTGTACATTATCATGTCATCTGCAAACAAGACAGTTTTACTTCCTCCTTTCCAAATTATATGCCTTTTATTTCTTCTTTTCTTTTGATTATTGTGTTAGGACTTCCAGTACTATGTTGAATAGAAGTGGTGAAAGTGGACATCATTCTCTTGGTCCTCACTTTTCTGGGAAAGCTTTTAGCTTTTGCCCATTGAGTCTGATGTTGGCTGTAGGTTTTTCATATATGACCTTTATTATATTGAAGTATGCTCCCTCTATGCCCACTTTGCTGAGTGTTTCTATCAAAAATGGGTGCTGTACCTTATTGAATTCTTTTGCCGCATCTACTGATATGCTCATGTGATTTTTATCTTTTGTTTATGTGATACATTAAGTTTATTGATTTTTGAATATTGTCCACACTTGCATTCCTGGGATAAATCACACTTGGTCAAGGGGTATGATATTATTGATGTATTGCTAGATGCAATTTGGCACTACTTTGTTGAGGATTTTAGTGTCTATGTTCGTCAGCAATATTAGCCTGCATTTTTTTTCTTTATTGTGTCTTTGTCTGGTTTTGATATTAGGATGATGCCTCATAAAAAAGAGTTTAGGAGTCTTCCTGCTTCTCAGATTTCATACAATAGTCTGAAAAGGATAAGGGCAAGCTCTTCCTGAAATATTTTGTAAAATTATCCTATAAAACCATATGATCCAGGACTTTAGTGTGATGGAGTTTTTTGATTACTGCTTCAATTTCATCAGCTGTTATTAGTCTGTTCAGGCTTTCTGTTTCTTCTTGATTCAGTTTTGGAAAATTACATTTTTGAGGAAATTTGTCCATATCACCTAGGTTTTCAAATTTCTTGGTATTTAATTAATTAATTGTAGTACTATCTTACAATCCTTCATATTTCTGTGGTATCAGCTGTAATCTCTCTTCTTTCATTTCTGATTGTACTTATATGGGTCTTCTCTCTTTTTTTCTTTATTAGAGTGCTTAAAGCCTTATCGACATTGTTATTCCTTTCAAAAAACCAGCTCCTGGATTTACAGATCTAAATTGTTCTTTTAGTCTCCATGTCATTTAAATCTACTCTGACCTTGGTTATATCCTTCCTTCTATTCACTCTGGACTTTGTTTGTTGTTGTTTCTCCAGTTATTGTAGATGCAGGGTTAGGACATTTATTTGAAATGTTCCCATTTTTTAGGCAGATTTGTATCACTATGAACTTCCCTCTCAGGACTGCCTTGACTGTGTTGCGTACATTTTGGATTGTTGTGAGTTCATTTTCATTTGTTTCAAGAAACTTTTTGATTTCTTCCTTGATCTCATTTTTATCTTATTGTTTATTAGCATGCTATTCAATCTTCATGAGTTTGAGTGTTTTTGAGTTTTTTCTATATGTTGGTTTCTAGTTTCAAGCCCTTGTGCTGTAAGATGCTTAATCTGATTACAATATTCTTGAATTTGTTGAGCCTTCTACTTTTTACCATATTACATGGTCTGTGTTTGGAAATGTTCCATGTGCATTTGAAAAGCATGTGTATTGTTCTTTGGGATGAAAGACACACACACACACACACACACACACACACACACACACACACACACACACACACCCCAGTTAGGTCCATTTGATCTAGGGCATTGTTCAATGCAGCAATATCCTTATTGATATTTTGACTGGAAGGTCTATTGATTTTTGACAGTCAGGTGGTAAAATCCCCTGCTATAAATCTGTTGCTGTCTATATCTTTCTTGAAGTTCTCCAAGATTTTCCTTATATTTGTAGGTGATTCTATGTTGGGTGCATATTTATTTTACAATACTTACATATTCTTGATGGATTCTTCCCTTCCTTGAATAATTTGAAGTGTCCTTATGGGTCTCTTTTTATGACCTTTGCTTTGAAGTCTATTATGTCAGATATAAGTATTGCTACCCTGGCTTTTTTTCCTGTCCATTTGCTTGGAATATATTTTTTTCCAACCCTTCTCTTTCAGTCTGTGTAGGTTTTTGTTACAAGGTCTGTCTCTTGGAGGCAGCATATGCATGGGTCATGTTTTCTTATCAATTCAGCTGCCCTATGTCTTTTGATTGGAACATTTATTCCATTTACATGTAAGGTTATTATTGATAGATACTTATTCATTGTTATTTTATTCCCATTTTACCTTTGTTCATTTCTCTCTCAGTTTTTCTTCCTCTTCTTAACACAGTCCCTTTAGCATATCTTGCAATGCTGGTTAGCTGGAGGTGTACTCTTTTTGCCTTCTTTTGTCCAGGAAGCTCCTTACTTCACCTTCCATTTTAATTGAGAGCCACGCTGGCAAAAATAGCCTTGGTAGCTCTTCATTACTTGGAATATTTCTTTCCATTCCCTTGTGGGTTGTAATGTTTCTGTTGAGAAGTCAGCTACTAGCCTTATCTGGGGCTCCCTTGTATATTTCTTCCTGTTTCTCCCTTGTTACCTTTAAGATTCTCTCTTTGTCTTTAAATGTCATTTTAATTACAATGTGTCTTGTAGTGAGTCTCTTTGTGTTCCTCTTGTTTAGGGCCTTCTGCTTCCTGAACTGTGTATATTTTTCTTTCATCAAAATAGGGAAGTTTTCCATCATAACTTTTTCAAACAGGTTTTCTCCCCCTAGCTTCTCTTCTTGCCCTTCTGGTATCCTTATTATAAGGATACCATTATGTTTCATGTTGTCCTGCAGTTCTCTTAACCTCTCTTCATTATTTTTTGAGTCTCTTCTTTTTTTAATTCTATTTCTGGAAGTTTTTTTCTGTGTTGTCCTCCAGCTCTCTGATTTGATCTGTTGCATCTTCTGGTCTGCTTTTGATTCTTTCTCCTGTGTTCTTTAATTCAGAAATTGTGTTCTTCATTTCTTTTTTGATCTTGTTAATAGTTTCTATGTCTTTTTTTATACTGGTATAATTTGCAGTAAGTTCCTTGTAGTTGCCCTCTAGTTTTTGGGGATTTGAACTGGGCTCATTGAGCTTTCTTATAACCATTGTTTGAACACAATATCTGATAGTTGACATGTCTCTATTTCATTTAGCATTATTTCTGAGGATCATTCCTTTCCTTTTGATTGGGGGTTATTTCTTTGTCTTCCCATTATTTGTAGTACTCTTCTTGTTTGCTTCTGCTTCTTAAGTTGATCTATTTTGACTTTCTCATCTTGTGTGGTTAGGACACTTGTGAGATTCAGTGGTGCAGCCTCCTTGATCACCTAAACTTGATGCTTTTAGGATGTTCTTTATGCCTTTTATCCTGGTACTCTTGATTAATTGGGCTTTGATCGTTGTTGGGTCTTTCTTTGGAGGGTCCTTCCCTACAGCTGTTTGACTGAGGGTCACTCTGCCCATCATGTGTTGTATGCTATTGTGCAGGTGCTGCCTTAACAAAACAACAAAGCCCTGGATAAAAACCAACACCCACAAATATAACTCTCCACCCACAACTCACTTCCAACAGCAAATGAACCAGTATTAATAAGGGTATAATGAGGTTAAGACTATTATAATTGAGAAGACCAGTTATGAGATGACCCACTGAAGAAAAAATTATTTTGAGAAGGCAGAGGGTGGAGCACTTACAAGAGTTGGGAGTTGGAGGAATGGAAAGAAGAGGTAAAATTTACCTCATGAATAAAAAAGGAATGAAGAACGTGGAATACAGTATGAGATGGGAAGCATATAATATTCAGTTTAAGCAGAAATTAATATAAAATGAAATAAAGAGAGAGAGAAAGAAAAAGTAAGGAAAATAGCAGGTAATTTTAAAAATATAGGAGCCAATTAGGAGGAAAAGTTCCATCGCACTACCATCAACAATGAATGAGCTAAAATTAATATAGGTTGTATGGGAATAAGAGGGAGAAAAGAAACAGAAAAGTCCAAGAGATGTTTAGAGGAATGGAAATTGATTTTAATATGATAGAGGGAGAGGGAATACTAAGAGTGAGGAATGAAAACCAGTTTAAAAGAGGGAAAAATTAAAATTTAGGAAATAAGGAAAAAGAAAAAAGGAGACTAAAGAAAAATAAAAAGGCAAGATGAGAGAGAAATATAAGAAAGACAAAAAAGAAAATAAAAAATAGGCTAAAATGGAAAAATTAAAATTTGAGAGAAAAAAGTAAGAGAGGAGATAAGTAAAATTTATTTTTGAAATACAGTATTAGTGAAGCCCTATAGATAAAATTGAAAAGAAAATGCAACAACAACTATCCTACCCACAACCAACTAGCAAAGATTTTTAAAGGTGTAGAGTGAACACAAGTATTTTAAGAGCAGGGGAAAACGATGTGAGATGACCTTTGATAAGAAAATTGATTTTGTGTGTCTGGACAGGGGAGAAATAGTAACAGTGTGGAATGGATACAAGTTGTAGCTAGAGAGAACAAACCTTGAAATGAAAATAATCCAAGGACAGAGGAAGGTAAAATAGGCTATGAGGAGGGAGGGGCAAAATATGTGAATTAAAATACACTAAAATAGCATAAAATCTAGTGACTTCATAAATAAACTTACTGGACAAGAAATGAATGTTAAAAAGTTATGCAGGAAAGTATGCATTGCAAATCATGAAGGACACCACATTGGCTTTCGTCTAGGTAGCCCCTTTTATTTACCACTGTTTTTTTCTCTCTGAATTTGCCTCTGCTGATGTCAAATATTGACCCCATCTGACCTTAGGCAGCCTGTTTGATAATTCCAGTGATCTGCTGTCACTGGCTGTCTCCTTCAATTGTTATTCTGGTCACTCTGCACTCAGCAGTCAGGTTTAAGTACCATAGGGTGAGTCTGAATCCCTTCCTGTGTGGGAGCTATTGTTTCCCCTCAAGCTTCTGCTGGTTGGAGGGGAGTGGTCTGTCTGAGCAGGATGGTTGCTGCTGTATGAGGGTTGGCTTAGCCCTGGGATCCTGGCAGCTACTCTCTCAGTTCTCTCTTGAAGGCCTTCATCCCTAGTCTCTCCTCAAGTCTCTCTAGTCCACTCTGCCACTCCTCTTGCCACAGATCTACTGTCCCTGACTATCTCCTTTGGTTGCTAATCTGGTCACTCTGCACTCAGGGATCAGACATAAGCCCCATAGGGCCAAGGCAGATACCTTCCTGGAGTCAGGGCTATTGTTTCCCCTCAGGCTATTGAGGGGAGTGGTTTGCCTGAGCCTGATGGCTGCTGCTTTCTGGAGGATGACCCAGCTCAAGGATATAGGTGTCTACTCTCTCACTTCTCTTCCCCAAGCTTCACTCCTTCATATCTCCTCAGGCCACTCTGCCCCTGGCTTTGCCAGAGCCCAGGCTAAGTAGCTGCAAATAAAAATTTGTATGTTGGCCCTTTAAATGGCTCTTGCTTCTCTAGTAGTCTGTCTCAGCAGCCCTTCTACTTTTCTCTACTGTTGGTCATCTGTGTACTTTTTCAGCTCTGGTGTTCCAGGCTGGGAATCCTAGCTTAGGGTTTATACTCCAGTCTTCTCTGGGGGATCCAACTGACTGCTTAATTATCCCTCTGGTGCTGCCACCTGTGGGTGCCCAGCCAGCTGTCTCGAGTCTCTACCAAACTCCTTACCAGACAGGTAAGGATGCTGATGTTGGTTCTTCTGTCTGTCTGAAGTTATATGGCTCTTCTCTGGCTACTGCTCAGTTGTTTATTCTTGGTGGCTTCTCCACAATTAAGTTGTAATTCCAGATTGGTCCTTTGGGATCAAGGACATGCTATGCTGTGGGTGTGGGGCATTCCAATGTGCTCTTTTTCCACTTTCTTTTGCAATTTATTTCCGATTTCCAAGCATTCTGGTCAGAGAATATGCTTAGTATGGTATCAGTCTTCTTAAATTTGTTGAGACTAGATTTTTTTCCTAATATATGGTTCATCCTGGAGAATGTTTCATGTGTACTAGAGAAGAATGTATATTCTGGTGTTCTGGAATGGAAAGCTCTATAAATATCAATTATATCCATTTGGTCTAAAGTGTCATTTAAGGTTGATATTTTCTTATGATTTTCTGTTTATATTAGCTATGCATTGCTTTCAATATATTTTTGTTTCTTACTATAATTCTTGTTTTTTGTCAGTTTCTTCCTTTATTTCTGTTAATAGTTGCTTTATATATTGTGGTGCTCCCAGATTAGGTGCATAAATATTAATGTATTATGTCTTCTTGTTGTATTTTCCCCATTTTATTATAAAATGCCTATCTTTGCCACTTATTTTCTTTTTATTATTGAAATCTGTTGTCATATATAATTACAACTACATCCACATTTCTCTCAATGCTATTTGCTGGGAGTATCACTTTCACCTCAATTCAATATTTGTGCTTACAGTTGAAATGTGTCTCCTGAAGGAAGCATAAAGTTGGATTTTGGTTTTTGATCTGCCTCACTACTCTCTGCTTTTTAATTGGTGAGTTCATTTCATTTACATTTAGGGTAATTATTAATATATAAGGATCTTCTATAGCCATTTTACCTATTGTAACTGTAGTTTTTCATTGGTTCTTTTCCCTTGTGTTTCTGCCAGGTGAGAATTTTACTGCTCAGTTGAACACAGAGGGGTGGAGTGAGAGGGTTGCTATGCCTCTGGAATCCCTTGTCTTATGGTGGTGAGTTTTTGGAGTGTTGCCATTTACTTTTCTCTGCTCCTGAACCTAAATGTGTGTCAGCCACCCAAGCACAATTATTTTCTCTTCCTCTGCAGTCTACTCAGTGGGGAATGCACCCTATACCTTCCCTAATGTTGCATCACTGGAGCCAAAGGTGGTGCAGTATAGTGCACAACTTTTGTCTTTGTCCTTCCTCTTCCTCATCCCTTCTCTGCTGTTGGTTCAGATATGCCCACTTTCAGATGTCTTACTGTGCAATAATGCAGATGTGTTTCTGTGTTGAGCAGAAAATTATTTGTTGAAGTATAACTGTCCCACTTGTTACCTTAAAGGGAAAGATCTAAAAAGGTCCTCCCATACTGCCATTCCGCTAATATCACCAAAAAGGAAATCATGAAATCAGTAAAAGAGAAGCACCTTATCTGGTACAAAATATACTCAATAATATCTATGTATGACTTCTCATCCGAAAACAGTTGGATAATATCTTCAAAGGTGAAAAAAGACATCAGCCAAGAATTATTTATCTGGCTAAACCCTCTTTCAACAATAAAAGAGAAATTAAGATATTCCCAGATAAATAATAACTAAGAGAATTAGTTGCTAACAGAATTGTTCCCAAAAAATACTAACTAGAGCTATTTAGGCTAAAATTAAAGGACACTAGACAGTAATTCAAATCTGCCTACAGGGAAAAAAAGAGCACCAGTAAAAGTAGCTATTTGGATATTGTGAAAGATAATATAAAAATCTATTTTTTCTAATTATTTTGATATTTATCTGTTTTAAAATACTGCATTAAAATAGCTATCAAACTGTCAAAAAACTTGTATAAAATATAAGTTTTAATGAAAATTATAATACCAAAGGATTATAAAATAATAGGTAGTAAAATAATAGTAGAGAAAAGATTTTTTGAAAAAAAGATTATTGTGCTTTTTTCTATTACCATTTAGTCTGCTTATACTCCGTACTACCACAATCATCACACATTGCTCATGTTCATGAGTCCTTTTTCCTTTTTGTTCATTCCCTCCACTGCCTAACTTCCCTTTATTAGCTGTCATCCTGCTCACTATCCGAGTCTGTCTCTATTTTACTTGTCATTTTAGTTTGTTTATTAGATTTCACATATGAGTGATATTACATGGCATTTGTCTTTCTCTGACTGGCTTATTTCACTTAGCACAATTTTCTCCAGGTCCATCACACTGTAACAAAGGGTAAAATGTTCAAGGTTCTGAATAGACAGTTCCCCAAAGAGGACAAACAGATGGCCAATTGACATCTGAAAAAATGTTAAATGTCACTAATCATCAGATAAATGCAAATTAAAATCACAAAAAGGTACCATCCCACACCTGTCAGAATGGCTATTGCCAATAAATCAATAAACAAGTGCTGACAAGGATGTGGAGAAAAGGGAACTCTTTTGCACTGTTAGTGGGAATACAGATTGGTGCATCCACTGAGGAAAGCAGTATAGAGATACCTCAAAAATTAAAAATGAATATGCCTTTTGGCCCAGCAATTCCACTTCTGGAAATATATCTGAAGGAACCCAAAACACTATTTCAAAAGAACATAAGCACCCCTATGTTCATTTCATTGCTATTTACAATAGCCAGGATTTGGAAGCAGCCCATGTCCACCAGTAAATGAGTGGATAAAACAACTATGGGACATTATACAATGGAATACTACTGAGTAGCAAAGTTTCTTACACTGTTAAAATGCTACTCGTAATCTCCTTGGAAAAGTTCAGTGAAAGAAACAACAAAGCAATTTAAAAGATATACTAGAAAGTGTCTATTTAACACAGAGGAAGGCAAATGAAAGAATTGAGAAACAACAACAAATTGATGTAAAACATGTACAAAAATATAGCAAAAATACATTTTACCTTATCAGTAACAGCATATATCAAGGTCAATCTGGAAAAAGTCCAGCCATTGTTAATATAACCCGGGGTCCCCAATCTCCAGGCTGCAGATGGATATCGGTCCATGGCCTTTTAGGAACTGGGCCAAAAGCAAAGCTCACATGAGCTCCACCTCTTGTCTTTTCCCCCCAGGTCGAAAGTGGGTGAGTGGGCAAGCATGTGAAGCTCACCTGAGCTCCTCCTCCTGTCTCCCCTACTTCACATCCACTACCCACAATGGTTGAGCAAGTGAGGCTTACCTGAGCTCTGTCTCCTGGCCTGTGCCCCCTGGCTACTGGTCTCTGGTGACAAAAAGTTGTGCACCAGTGAATACAATAAGAGGGTTTGCATGTCATCAATGTAACTTAGCAGCCAAAGAGAGAGTGGACTGGAATGAGCATGTGTGAAAAATGATAACTTCACTATACTAGTCAGTGGGGGTGGTAGATGCCATTGTGAGCTTGTGTTCTGTGTGGATATCACATTCAAAACAACTGAGCAAGTACAGCAAGAAATCTCATCACATTTTGTATTAAGCTTGGCTTGAACGTTCCTCCTTGGAAACTATTCGGATAATTCAGAAGGCTGCAGCTATAGGCAACTGGTGATTGGCAGCTTCATCATAACAATGTGCAGGCTATCACATCTTGTACAGAGTTTTTTGACAAAACAAGTCACCCAGGTGTCTCTTCCCTCTTACAGTGCAAATTTGATGCTCTGTGACTTCTGGATTTTCCCAAGGCTAAAATCACCTTTGAAAGGCAACACTTTTCATACCATCATTGAGGCTAAGGAAAATATGATAAGGCAGCTGATGGTGACTTGGAGAATTGTGTTATGTCCCAAGGTACCTACTTAGAAGTGGACTGGGGCATCATTGACCTGTGACACTGTTTCTTGTATCTTATATCTTCTTCAATAACTGTCTCTTTTTTTTTTCATATTACATGGCTGGATACCTTCTTGACAGACCTTGCACAGATGGATATAATATTTCTATATAATGAAAGAAATTGGAAGTGTGGATACAAAAACTGATCTGACCCTATACATCCTGAAAGAAACCCTTATTATATCTAAGGCCACAAATAAGGGATGGGAATGTATATATCATGCAAAAAGTAAACAATAGAGAGCTTTAAGATAAAAGTTGTTAATAGATACAAAGAAAGGCCTTATTACAATAATATAAAGGTTAATCCATTAGAATAATATAGTAATTATAAACATTTATGCACCTAACAATAGAGATTCAAAGTATACAAGGCAAAAACTGTCAGAATTAAAGGGACAAATAGACAAATCAACAATAAGATTTGGAGATTTCAACACCCAAATATGAAGAATAAAACTGAACATATAGATTTATCAAAAAAATGGAAGACTTGACTAACTCTGTAAACTACATAAATGCATCTTGAAAAGCCACTGTAAATCATATAAATGTATATTGTTCATATGTCAGCCCACAAAATAAGTCTTAAGTTTATAAAGGTTGAAATCATACAAACTCTTTTCTCTAATATTAATGTAATTAAATTAGAAATGAACAACAGAAAAAAATTGAAATATTCCTAAATTTGCATAAATTAACCAACATTTTTCTAAACAATCAATAGGTCAAGAAAAGATCACTTGAGAAATTAGGAAAAAACAATTTTGTATAGCTTATATATCCATTGAGAGATAGTGATAAACAAAAGTAATATATCTATTCAAGTCCAAAATCTACAGGGGAGGCTTACAGGCTGGCGACACAAGAAAAGCAAACAGCAGTTTTCTTTTTGCTCAGGAAAGGTCAGTCTTTGTTCTATTCAGCCTTTCAAATGATTAAATGAAGATCTCCCACATTTATAAAGAGCAATCTACCTTACTCAAATTTTACCCATTTAAATGTAAATATCATCCAAAAACACTTCACAGAAATACCGGAATAAAGTTTGACCACATATCTGGGCAATATACTCTAGTTAGGTTGATTTAAAATTAACCATCACAATAAGAAAAAAAAATAATCAAATAATATTAACAAGATAAATCAGATGTGGGAGTTATCTGATAAAGACTTTAAAGAAATCTGTATAAGAATACACCAATAATCAATTACACGTTCTGTTTTTCCTTTTTTTATTTTATTGTATTTTATTTTCATTGCCATTTAGTCCCCTTATATCCCCCCAATCACCACACTATTGTCTATGTCCATGAGTCCTTTTTTTCCTATTTGCTAAATCCTTCCACTCACTAACCTCCCCTCCTTAGCTGTCATCCTGTTCTCTATCTGAATCTGTCTTTATTTTGCTTGGTAGTCCAGTTTGTTCATTATATTCCACATACGAGTGAAATTATATGTTACAAGTTCTCTTGAAACAAATGAAAAAAAAAAAAGAACACCAGTGATGCAGACTCCAGCTCGTGGGGTCCCCCATGTTGTGGATGAGATACAACAAATTCACATGAACTACCGAGTCCTGTGGAGGAAAAGGAACAGCACAGTTTTTCTCTCAAGGAGAGAAAAAGCCTCCGCCCTTGCCTTGACAAGCTTTTATTTCTTTTCTGGGCACATTACATGATGGTCCTCATTTACCATGCACAGGTTCACTTTAGGTGGTTACCTTTTACAGAAAACAAAGGACAGGATGTTGCTAATCACAGAAGAAGGATATTTGCAAATGCAAAGGGAAAAGTGGTTGAACTGGTTACACTCCATACTGGGGAGGTTTAGCACAGGCTTTAGGAAGTTACTGTAAGCACTTGCTGCCTCAATTCAGGGTGAGGGAGTTTCAGTAAAAGCAAGTCTCATAGCAGCCTAGGTACAATGCAGGCCTGATTCCCTATGGGAGAACCTATCCGTGGGCATGGGTCCTGTGCATCTCCATGTGGGAGCTGGGCCCATACCACGCAGAATGGTCTCCTATACACCAGCAAAGAAATAAAAGCTATAAAAGGGACCCAAAAGAAATTACAGAAATAGAAAACAAGATAACTGCAATTAATAAAAACAAAACCTCAGTGGATGGACTCAGTGGTAAAGTGGAAATAGAGTCAGTTAACTTGAAGAGAGGTTAATAGAATTCATCTAACTTGAACAACAAAAAGGATTTAGATCTTAAAATAAAACAATGACCAGAGGCTCAAGGACCCATAGAACAATAAAAAAGAATTTAACATTTGTATTATCAGAGTCCCAAAATAGAGTACAGTGGGAGTGAAGCTGACAGATTACTCAAAGAAATGATAAATAAAATTTCCCAAATTTGGTATAGGACAAAACCCCATAAATTGAAGAAGCTGAGCAAGTGAGAAAAGAAGATAACACAAAGAAATCCATGCAATGCACATTATAAGTAAAATTCAGAAAAGCATAACAAAATGTTAAAAGAACTCAGAGAGAAACAACACATAACCTAAAGAAAAATGCCACATATAAGTACAATGATTTTATTACCTGAAACAATAGAGGTCAAAGGTTTCACTAATATGTAGAATCTAATGAACAAAATAAGCTAACAAACAAAATAGAAATATACTCATAAATACAGAGAACAGAGTGACAGCTATTGGGGGAGGGTTGAGGGATTGGGTGAAAGAAGTAAAGAAATTAAGCAAAAACAAAAAATGCCCCTCATAGACACAGACTATAGTATGGTATGGTGAATACCACAGGGAAAGTGGGGTAAAGGGAGGTAGGAGAGAGTAAAGGGGAAATAATTGGTGATGGAAGGAGACTTGACTTACGGTGGTGAACACAATACAATATACATATGACATATTACAAAATTGTACATCTGAAACCTATACAATTTCATTAACCAATGTCACCCTGATGAATTCAATAAAATTTTTTTAAAATAAGAAATTGGCAATTTATTTAAATGTTTGTTTAAATTGACATAAAATTTACATATCACAAAATTTGCTCTTTTAAAATGTAAAACTCAGTAAATTTTAATATATTCACAAGGCTGTATAACCATCACCACTGTTTAGTTCTAGAACATTTCCAACACTACTAAAAAAGTCTTATACTGATTAGCAGTTACTCTTCCCTACCCTTGCTCCCCAACAATCACTGATCTATAGTACTTTTTATTTCTATGAACTTTCTGGGCATTTCATAAAAATGGAATCATATAATATGCAGCCCTTTGTATCTGGACAATTTTACTTTTCATAATATTTCAAGATTAGTTCATGATGTAGTATGTTGGTAGTTCATTTCTTGTTGTGGAATATTGATACTTTATTGACTGTTATGGCTAATATTCTATTATGTGGAAATGATTGTTATGGCTAGTATTGTATTATACACAAATGCCACATTTTTATCCATTCATCATTGGTAAATACTTGTATTGTTTTCATTTTTGGCTATTACAAATAATGTTTGTATGAACATTCTATTACAGATTTTCATATTAACATGTATTTTTTCTTGGTTACATACTTAGGAGATTAATTGTTGGCTTGTATGATAACTATATGTTTAGCATTTTGAGGAACAACCAACCTTCTTTTTCCAATTAGGTGTACCATTTACATTCCTATTAGTAATGATGAAAATTCAAATTTTCCCATAATCTCTTGGAATTGTAAATTCTATCTTTTATTGTCCATCTTTTAAAAAATATATAGCTATCCTAGTGGTTGCAAAATGACAATATCTTCTTGTGGTTTTAATTTGCATTTCACTAATTACTAGTGATGTTGAGTATCTTTATTCTGTTTATTGGCCACTGCATATCTCCTTGGAAAAATATATACTCAAATCTTTTGCCTATATTTAATTAGGTTCTTTTTCTTTTTATTTTTGAGTAGTAACAGGTTTTTTTTTTTTTATTTTTTAAATACACTTTGGCTGCAAGTGCCTTGATTTGTAAATATTTTCTTCCATTTTGTGGATATTTTTGCACTTTATTGATAAGGTCCTTTGAAGCAGAAAATGTTAAATTTGCGATGAAATTCAGTTTATCTATTTTTCCTTTGGCAGCTTGTGCTTTTGGTTTTTTATATAAGAAACCATCGCATAATCCAAATCCATGATAATTTAAACCTATGTTTAACTTTAAGTTTTATAGTTTTAGTTCTTATATGTATGCCTCTGATCCACATTGAGTTAGTTCTTATATATTGTTTGAAGCACCAATTCAACTTTTTTAATGTATGAACATTAATTTGCCCCAACATTATTTATTGATTAAAAACAAAACTATTTTTCTCATTTAATAGTCTTAGCATTCTTGTTGAAAATCAATTAATAGTAAATGTGAGAATTTGTTTCTGAGCTTGCAATTCTTTTTTAAAAATAGTTGTTTGAGTACAGTTGTCTCCATTTCCTCCCCCCACATCCCCCCACCCCAGGCATCCTTACCTCCCAACTCTGATTCTGCTCCCCCTTGGTTTTGTCCATGTGTCCTTCATACACATTCCTGAAAACCCTCCACCCTCCCCCCCCATTATCCCCTTTTACCTCCCCTCTGGTTACTGTCAGTTTGTTCTTAATTTCACTGTCTCTGGTTACATTTTGATTGCTTGCTTGTTTCATTGATTAGGTTCCACTTAAAGGTGAGAACATATGGTATTTGTCTTTCACCAACTGACTTATTTCACTTGCAATTCTATTCCATTGATCTAGATGTCCATCCTTAACCCAGTTATCACAATGTTTTGATTACTACTACTTTGTAGTAAATTTTAAAGTGGGAAATGAATCTTCCAACCTTATTTTTTCTCAAGAATTTTTTGGTTATTATAGGTCACTTGTATTTGGATATGAATTTTAGGATCAGTAAGCTTATTTTTGCAAAAAGACCTTGAGATCTTTGAAAGGATTACATTTAATCTTTACATCATTGGAAAATAATGCTATTTAATGATACTAAATGTGTTAGTCCATGAGCACAGGAAGTCTTTCCATTTATTTCTTTTAGCAATTTTTTGTAGTTTGTACTATACAAGTATTTCACTTTCTTGGTTAAATTTATTCCTATGTATTTATTCATTTTAATATTATTAATTGTGTTCTGCATTTTGTCTTAAGATTGTTTAATTGATAGAATATATAAATGCAATTGATTTTTATATTAACTTTGTAACCTACAACCTTGTTAAATTAATTTATTAACCCTATTTTTTTGTGTGTGTGTATTCTTTAGAATTTTCTATATACAAGACCATGTCATCTGCCAATAAATACAAGTTTACTTCTTCCCTTTAATCTGTATGTTTTCCTTTATTTTTTTTCTTGTTTTATTTTGCTCTCTAGAACTTCTAGGTCCCAGGCAATGTTCAAGGTAATTTATTGTTGCAGACCAATCAGCCTGGTCTCAGGAGCTGTAACCTGTACCCCATGGCTAGGCTGCATAAGAGCCCAAGGGACCCATTTCATCTGGGTCTGTTCTGTCAAGAGGACCTGAGCCACTTAGGAGACAAAGCTTATCTCCCTGGCAGGAGCGCTGCTTCTGCTTCATTCATATCTGGCCTCTAATGCTTGGTCAGTTAGCCAATGACAGGTAAGATTCCTTCAAGGGAGGGGTCACCTAAGACAGGCATGACCACGTGGAAGGCCCTCATGGAAGGACTGGGGGCGGGCTACAGCAAAGAGGAGGTGATGGACCCTCACCCCCTGGCTATTCTGACATAGCCCAAGTCCCCATTTCTGTCTGGGAGAAGTCTTCCTTTATCCCCTGCTTCCTGGGTCTAATCAGCTTAAGCCTGAAACTATGATGGCAGGCAATGCAACCCTGCGCTGGCCAGAGTGGTTCCCCAGGTGATCGGGCATAAGAAAGAATTTGCAAAGTCCTGTGAAACCTGCTTTGCTAACAGTGCTCTCATTTAAATGATAAGGGTCCGAGGAGGAAATGAGTATGTCTCCCAAAGTTTTTGCAACCCCCTTTCCTGACAGACACTGACTCAGATTAAGCCCTCAGATTTCTTTGAAATGTTATCCATTGTTTGATCCTTGCCACCTGACATAACTGTATTCCTGTGTATTTGAACCCAATAAAAGCCTAGTGAGGAAGGGGCTCTAGGTCATTCTCCTTTGAGAGATTGGTGACCTCTCCTCCCCAAGCAGATCATGTCTTGGTAGTTTTATTTTCATCCATGAAGGAGGGATGGGGCTCTGTGGGTGGAGCCCCCCCCCAACAATTTGTATTGTTAACTCATTTAACTACCCTATGTGGTGGTCTCCTAACTTGCTCAAGGTTATCCAGCTAAAGACTCAGGTTGATTGCCAAGGCATTTCTTGTTTTGGCCCATAAGAATGTCAACAGGTTATTATTTATTAAGGACTTATAATGTGTAAGCTAAATCTCTTATTTACGTGGTCACATCCAATCCTTAAAAATGTCCTGTGAAAATGTTTCCCTATTATAGAGATGTGAAACTAAAATTCAGAGTGGAGAAAGAATTGCAGGTCAGGTGGCATAGACAACCAGTAGATAAAAGTGTAATAAAAAATGGTCATAAAGAGATGAACAGACACAGATTGAACACTCATCACTAAGAAATGGTAGGTATGATGGAATCATCTTTTAGGAATGGATTCCCTGGGGACTCCTGGGTAGGAAGTTTACATCATAGAAATAGAATTTGAAGGCAGTTATTTTTCTTTATAATGCTAGTGTTAAATTGTGACTGACTGGTAAGCTATGCTCTCCTGGAGGCTTCCTGCACGTCCTTCTCTTTGTAAGACACAGATTAACATAAAAAATAATCTGAGAACAAGTCTTTGCCATACACCATTCAATAATTGTCAAACACTTGCTGCTGAGAGTTGACCATGAATCCATGTCCCCAAGGCTGCTTAGCTCCCACTCTCCAGATAGATATATCCCATTTGTCTTTAGGTTCATGAAGACTGCTCCAAGAGGTATAAGAAAGAAAGAAGCTCCACATACTTTAAACTTGTTTGTTGGCAATTTTCAAGTTTAAGCTTCAGGTCTGTATTTTGCATGGCCAGAGGTCTTGCATAGGTCTACAGGCTTCCAAATATTGAGAAAAATTAAGCAGTAAATATTCTAAATGCTCTTTCTAGACAAAATAAAACATCTGGATTTTTAAAAAAAGCAAGATGTTTAATGAAGCTTTTCAGTTTTCTCAGGGATATTTGGCCTCTTGTAGCCACAAATGTGAACCAATTTGAAAAATAATATGTGGATTTTCATTGTAAGTTCAGTGGGCACTGAGCTGGAACTGTTAAAGTTAAGGGTTCACACCAGCCCAAGTTAACATCTTGGTTTTGCATTATTACAAGATGATGACAGCATGTGTGTGTTATATTAAAGCAATCTGCCATAGCACTAATAGTTTGGTGTGTGATAAATGCAGAAGATCCCTAAGGAAGTCCATGCAGAGGTTAACTGTATCCAAATAAGTTATATATAGCTTTCCTGTCACTAAATTCTAGCAAATCACCTTTTAATGTCAAATAACACCACAGTTGGAGCAATATTTTGGTTAAATTTTTCTAAGCGATGAGTGTTTCTAGTGTAGGATTCATGTTATCCTGGATGACAAGTCCTGTGATACTGAGGGTAACTAGGAGTGAATGCATATCAAGCCTGTCTCTGTAGAGGTCCCTTGGAGATTATTATATCAAAGCTATGGAATGCATGAGTCTAATGAGGCTGGATTTGGGAACAAATTTTGCATCATCTCCAAGGCAGAAAGAATATAGAGTGATCCACAGATGAGAACACACACATATTCCTTCATGCTCATTGACAAGAGGTCATTGGGCTCAATGACAGTTGCTGAGAATAGGAAGATGAATATATTGTAGAGGTTGGGGGCAGAGTGGGAGATCCAAAGCACTTAGTACTGAGTCAAAGCCCCACTCTGTTCTGGGCTTGCTCTATCACTTGATTCACCCCCTACGCTGTGACCATCACTTCTATCTGCTCTGTTTGGACAAGTAAAAGAGGATGTTTGGACCCAAAGGACCTAGATTGAATGGATTCTGAGTGAAATGCAAGTAACAAAATAAAGTAGTCAGCTCCGTGGATCACTGGGCCCATGAAATTAGATGTGCAGTTAGATATATAGCCCTAGCAAGGGTGGTGGTCAGTACTAAGGTATGCAGGAAACTCACTTTTCTGCAGGATGCTTCCCATATCAGAGGCACTATTCAACATGATTTACATGTTATCTCATTTTACTCTTCCAACAAACCTAGGAGGCATGTGAGATTTTTTAGATTCATTTTACAAATGAAGAAACTGAAAAACAAAGGTTATGCAAGGTCCCCCAAGTCACACAGCTGGGGACTGGATCCCAGTCTGACTCCTCTGGTCATCATACTGCGACTGGTAGGAGATACCAGGCACTGAAGAGGAAAAGTCAGGAGTAGCTGTGAAGTAGGTATCTTTATGGGGAAAATCCAAGATTAGAGCCTAACTTCAATCTGGTTCCCAATAAAATAAGGATGCAGAGAGTATGTGTGGGTTTGCACGAATGACAAGGGCAGCTGCCTGTTCAAATGATTTGGGATTTCAACATATCTTGTCAAAGACAAGATATGTGACCATATCTATGGCCTGCCACAAGGTCTGACACTCCACCTTCAGAAACAGATCTGATAAAATAGACTGAATCTTTGAGTATCATTTTGCATTATTTAGGATCACCTTACAGGGAGTATCTGTCATTTCTATGCTGGTATGGATCAATGTTTGCATTACCATGTTTATGATTTCCAGCTGAGAGAAGAGGTTTGGAGGAAACAGGAAGAAAGAAGTCAAAGAGTCCTTACTTATAGCTCACCATGATTTTGGCATGGTCTGCCCTCATCATAAAGGGGGCAGCCAGGAGACACAGGTCTTGTCAATCCAGGAGAACTTCCAGAAGCCAGAGGGTTCTAGAGACCCTGGGGTGGAGAACTCCCCAGTACCTCTGGTCTATTTGCATCTAGCCCTCTTCCATTGAACCCATCACCACAAATCTAACACACATAGGTGCAGGGTGGGTGGCACCTGTTCTTCTATTGACCAGGAAAAATCATATATACACTCCACCTCAGGGATGTCTGAAGGATGCACCTGCCAAGGTAAGATAAACAAATGGGAGATGTGTCCCCTTGAAGACAGCACCCAGTAGAAGCTCTGTCAGTGGTAGCCTTTCCTCTGGCCCTCTTTCCACACACCTGCATCCTGGGCCTCAGAATGATGCCTCAAGTCACACTCTCTGTCTTATGCCTGCTGGTATTAGTCCCAGAATTTGCATGGTCAAGATAATATAGATTGGCTTTACCATCATTACAACTGATGTAAGGAGAAAACCTGGAACATGCTCCTCTTTTCGTGGCTTTGAAAAGTGTTGTTGTCATTAAACATTCCCAGACTTTTCATTTTCCCAGACCCCAGCCCTATGCATACATACCAAAGCTCAGAGAGGGGTTACCATCCTGCCAAGCTACTGACAGATTTATTCCTCAGAGCTCAGGGCTTCTAGCCAAGTTGCAGCCAACCTCTGCACAGACCTCCTCACTGGAACAGGAACTGTCAGGACCTGTGAATTAAACACAAAGCAGAATTCTGAAAGGTTCACAGAGATTTATGGAGTATTTCAGACCACAGAATCCTATAAAGATTTGAAAGCCTATCTGAGTGAAGCAGGAGAATTAGCTGTCAGAAACAGCTCCTCAAAAATTGATTTCTTGATTGATTTCATGTTCCTCAACATCATTTTTAATGGGCAATCTCTGTTGGCCAGTGTCCTTATTCCCTCTGCCCCCACCTCCCTAAGTCCAGTCTTTCAGGCTGTTGAGTTACTAAGCAAGAACACAGCTGACCTCAGGCAGAGGGACCTTTATAGTCCAGATACAGACAGCATAATTTGTGAAGTGATCAGTTCCAATGAAGGTAGAGAGAGAAGGTAATAAGGGGTTTCAAACATGACCAGGCCCTAAGGACTGCTGGTTTCATGTCATACAGGTCATGACAGCTATGGGTGAAGGTACCCGCAGCCTTGGAGAGAAAATGGTCTGGACACCAAGGGCAGGAGCCACAGGCTCTGCTGAAATTAGAGGAGTAGCTTTCTATTAGTAGTCCTGGAGCTGCTGAGAGATGAGAGGATCACCATTAAATTTTGATACTTTCCCCTGAAGGAACATGTAAGCATACCCACATTCACCCTGTTCCTTGCCCCGACTTGGATTCCTCATCACTGGCTCCTTGGATATACCAAATGAGCAAACTATAAGCCTGAAAGACCCACTATTCCATAATAAACTCCCCCAAAATTTGGGCTTAAGATAACAACAATTTTATTATATATCACAATGTTGCAAGTAAGGAATTTGCTCACAGCTTAGCTGGCAATTCTACTTTACATGGTTTGGACTGAATTCACTTGGTGTTCCTCAGGTGGTAGCTGGGTTGCCCCAAATTCACATGCCTAGTGCCTTGGAGAAAGATGGAAGGTTGAGTTCAGTTGGATCCTGTCATTCTCCAGAAGTGTGTATAAGTTACTCACTGGTGGATTAGAGTTCCCAGAACTTGCTTGTGTCACTTACATGATACTTCGTTGGTCAAAGGAGTCACAGGCTAGCCCATATACAAGGGAAGAAACAATGAACCCTCTTTCAAAAGAAAAAGTGTCAAAGAATTTTCAGGCATCCTAAAATTGCTACACCAAATATTTATTTATTTATTTATTTATTTATTTATTTATTTATTTATTTATTTATTTATTTATGGCTTAGTGAGTCCTTACTGTATATCTGATACTGAGCTGGATGATAGGCAAAATGATAACACATATTTACTGAGTATTTATTATGTGCCAGTCACTGATGTAAGTGCTTTCCATATATTGATTCAATTCATTCTTGCTGTAACCTGTTTTACAAATGAGGAAACAAAGGTACGGATACGTTAAAGCCTTGCTCAAGTTCAATTACTGGTAAATTGTAGAACCTAACTTTGACCCAGATCATCTGACTTCAGAGCCTGCACTTTTACCTAATAACCTACAGCACCTCTAGCATCTAATTCAACACAACCTCAGCTCTAGGTAGCCTATGTTTTGTGACTAAAGCAAAGTATATAAACAACCACCTATAATATAAAAATAAATGATAAATGCACCAGCCATTATAATAATGCATCATATAGTAGAAGAAATATTGTCAGTTATAAATACCAGAGAAGGCTTTATAGAAGAGCACTTCAGTTGTTTATTTCTGGGTTACCAATACACTTTTGGCTTAAAATACCATTTGAAGGACATCCAGCCAAGATGGAGGTATAGGTGAACACACTGTGCCTCCTCTCACAACCAAAATTAAGAACAACAAAAATTTAGAACCAAGAAAACAACCAGAACAAATAGAAAATTGAATTGTATGGAAGTATGACAACAATTCACCCAGACCCGTAAGAGGGGTGGAGTTGGTGGCCAGTGGAGAGGGATCTCAGCAGGAAAAAACAGTAGCTAATGGTCCTGGACGCGCAGGCGGCAGTTGGCACACGACAGGCACACAGACAGCACTTACCAGGCGCAGGGAGGAAAGGAGCAGATCCAGCAAAGCCCACAAGGAGGCTGACCACGGTCACACATTTGTGCACAGATAAACCAGGCAAAAATAGGCAGCGAGACAGACTGCACAATCCAGGGCCCCAGCACTGGGAAACAAAGCCTAAAAGCCTGATTGAAAACACTTGTGGGAGTTGAAGTGCTGGGAGAGACTCCCAGCCTCACAGAGAGAATTGAAATCCGAGAGAGAGTGGAGCAAGTGCCATTGTTCCCTTAATGACCCCACCCCCACATACAGCATCACAACTCTATGACTGGGTTGCCCAGCCCTGGTGAACACCTAAGACTCTGCCCCTCATACATAACAGGCATGACCAGATCAAACAAAAAAAAAAAAAAAAAGAAAGAAAGAAAGAAATGGCTCAAACGAAATAACAAATCAAACCACCAGAGCCAATACTTTTAAGTGACCAAGAGATAGCCAGCCTATCAGATACACAGTTCAAAGCACTGGTGATCAGGATGCTCACAGAATGGGTTGATTTTGGTCACAAATTAGATGAACAAATGAAGGCTACAATAAGTGAAATGAAGGAAAATGCACAGGGAACCAATAGTGATGGGAAGAAAACTGGGACTCAAATCAGCAGTGTGGACCAGAAAGAAGAAAGAAACAACCAAACAGAAAAGAAGGAAGAAACAAGAATTTTAAAAAATGAGGAGAGGCTTAGGAACTTCCAGGACATCTTTAAATGTTCCAACATCCAAATTATAGGGGTACCATAAGGGGAAGAAGCAGAGCAACAAGTGGAAAACTTATTTGAACAAATAATAAAGGAGAACTTCCCCAATCTGGCAAAGGAAATAGACTTCCAGGAAATACAGAAGCTCAGACAGTCCCAAAGAAGTTGGACCCAAAGAGGAACACATCAAGGCACATCATAATTACATTAGCCAAGATTAAAGTGAAGGAGAGAATTCTAGAAGCAGCTAGAGATAAGGGGACAGTCACTTACAAAGGAGAACCCATCAGACTGTCAGCTGATTTCTCAAAAGAGACCTCATAGGCAAGAAGGGGCTGGAAAGAAGTATTCCAAGTTGTGAAAGGCAAGGACCTACATCCAAGATGGCTCTATCCAGGGAAGCTGTCATTTAGAATGGAAGGGCAGATAAAGTGCTTCTCAGATAGGGTCAAGTTAAAGGAGTTCATCATCACCAAGCCCTTATTATATGAAATGTGAAAGGGACTTATCTAAGAAAAAAAGATAAAAAATATGAACAGTAAAAAGACAGCAAACTCACAGTTATTAAAAACCACACCTAAAACAAAAGCAAACTAAGCAAATAATAGAACAGGAACAGAACCATGGAAATGGAGATCACATGGATGATTATCAACAGGGGAGTGGGAGGAGGAAAGAGGGGGAGAAGGTAGAGAATAAGTAGCATAGACAGTAGAGAGAAAATAGACAGGGGGAGGGCAAGAATAGTATGGGAAATGTAGAAGCTAAAGAACTTATGACACATGGACATGAACTAAAGGGGGGGAATGTGGTTTGGAGGGGATGTGCATGGTGGAGGGGAATGAAGGGGGGAATAGGACAACTGTAATAACATAGTCGATAAAATAAAAATTAAAAAAAATACCATTTGATTGTCTCTTACTATTCTGTGGGCTGACCTGGTGGCTATTCTCTCCCAGGTAGTGTTGGATGAAGTTCCAGGATGCATGACCAGTAGTTTCTCTGGGGTTGCCAGCTTACACTCTAAGTTCCCCTTGTGGCTGCTTGGGCTCCCTTACAGCATGGTGGCTGGGTTATGAGAAGGAGTTTTCCAAGAGGAAGAAGTAGAAGCTTCCAGGCCAAATAATACCTTCCTCAGAACTGGAACAGCACCACTTCTGTTAAATTCTGGTGGCCAAAGTAGTCACAAGTGTAGTCACACAACAACATAGAGGGAAATTTCACAAGGGCATGAACACCAGGGGTTGTGATTCATTGGAGTCTTTGAAGTAATAGTCTCTCTAGCAAAGGAGAAGGAATGTAGACTGGTATTTGAAAGTTAGTATTTTTCTTTTTTTTCTGTTTGTATTTTCTCTCCCACCATGGCTATTTCTTCGATAAATATTTGACATGTAGGTAAAAATAAATAGAAATGTGTATAAACACTAGATTGAAAGTATAGATAAGCATAAAGAAGATTCTATTCCAAGACTAGAAGGGTTTTGACAATCAGGCATTGAACAGTTTGAATATTTCTGTTTGTCAAGAAAGAGTTGGCCAGGGACAGTGAGGTTGTTTTTCATAGAAAAAAAAAACAAAAAAAAAAAAACTGTGTTCATTCATAGAGGTAAGCAATGAGAGAGATGATAGAGCACAGAAGTCCAACCTTGAAATGCAAATAAATAAATATCAATAATCATACTTTACTTATGTCACAGGCTGTTTTGGGTCAGGCAGCACTCCTAGGCATCTTATCTCAAAATGATAGCTCAGAATGTAGGGACAGTCCATCATGTGATGTGATCTTCAACTCATGGCCTCTGGTGTTGCCACAGAAAAGGTACTGATAGGTTGTTGGGTTGTGCAGTGCACTTTACAGCAAGGCTGGGTGATAGCGTACCTCATTTTTGCCCATATTCCATTGTCCAGAACCCAATTACTTGGTCCCAAACAATCTTCAATGGAAGCTGGAAAATGTGTGCCCAGGAACAGAAATTGTGATGGTTGAGCACACAGCCTGTCTAGATGCACTAACTGCACC
Organism: Anoura caudifer; assembly: GCA_004027475.1. Classification (NCBI taxonomy): domain Eukaryota; kingdom Metazoa; phylum Chordata; class Mammalia; order Chiroptera; family Phyllostomidae; genus Anoura; species Anoura caudifer. Next base: position 230,399 of record PVKU01001870.1, on the reverse strand, counting down.
CTTGGACAAGTTACTTAATATCTGAGTCTTAGTTTCCTCATTTGCAAATTGTATCTGATAATATCCACCTTTCATTGTTAATTGTTGTGGAACTAAATAAGATGTTCTATATGAAGAGAGACCTGCTCAAAATATATTTCTGTAGCACTATAATAACACATGTTGGCCTTAGTAAATATACAAAGAAGATAAATTACAAATGCTATAATCAAAGGAAATGATGAAAAATTTAAAATAATTTATAAATAATTATTTTAAATTAAACCCAGTGCTAAGTGCTTTATACAAGTTTTCATATATCATTCCATCAACAAATCTTAAAAATAGATACATACTTTAACCAACTTATGATTGTTTGACTTAATGAATGTACAAAAGTGATATCCATGATAAATTACATGAGATAGTCAATATTTTATTATAAAATAGATTTTATGTTAACACCTAACTTTACACTAATGTAAGTGTTCTGATAACATTTAAAGGTAGGCTTAGCTGTTATGATGTTCAGTAGGTATTAAACACATTTTCAATTTAGAATATTATCATAATATTTAGAATTTAGCATGAATTCATTGGGGTGTAACTCCATTGTAAGTTGAGGAGCATTCATATTACTATGCCTATTTTACAGATCAGGGAACTGAGACTTTGAAAGACTAAATAAGTTGCCTAAGCTTTCAAGGCTAAGGTTTGAGTACTAACAGTCTGATTCTACACTGTGTGTACACATTCTGCTAATTTTCCTTTTTAAGGAAAGAAACAAAGTTGCAGATGGTGAAGAAGACAGTAGAAAGTGTAGAGATTTCTACCTTGATCACATTTATTTGTCCCACTACTCATATGCCTTCTTGAGAAACAAGTAAAAGTGATTAAGGAAAGTAAGTCTGTGGGATTTCATGTCATTCCCCTTTTCTGTATCAATAGAAATCCATAGTTCCCTCTAAGAAGCCTCAAGTGCAAGTCATTATTTTTACTTCAGCTTCTCTCACATATTTTTATAAAGTTGTGTTGAGTCAGCAAAATATTTTAAAGCCTCCATATGTCTGTGTCCAATTTGAAAGCAACACAATTTTGTCTGAAAAAAATGAGTCAAATTTTTTAAGAGAACTTTTAATTTTGGAAAAAATTGGTTTACAGAAAGATTGAGGGAATAACATAGAGTTTCAGAGAGCACACACATTTTCTCCTCTTGTTAATACCCATGACCCTGGTGCTTTTACTTGGCAAAACTAAGAAACCAATTTCAGTATTGAAAATTGCTTAAATTCTAGACTTTATTCAGATGTCACTATTTTTTATTATTGTTCAAGTACAGTTGTCTCCATTTTCTCCCCACCACTGCCCCCCTACCCCAGCCATCCCTATCTCCTATCCCCCATCTTAACCCCCTTTGGTTTCATGTGTCCTTTACAGTTGTTCCTTAAACC